>VXAV01005453.1:154982-171522 GCA_013399715.1 Alectura lathami | reverse complement strand
TACACAAAAACAACATGTATGGTTAGTTTTAAGAAATTCATATGTATATTTTCTTGAGCCTTAGCATGAATTTGAGTTTTTTGGAGTTGTTTGTCCTTTGGAAATGTTCTGTGAAGCTATGCTAAAGTTTTACACATTTTTTTTGTTTAAGTTGTCATTCAAAACTAATAAGCAAAGCCCACTTAGATTTATACCTGTAGGAGATAAGGAGATGTTCCCTTCTGCAGTAAAGTTACACTCAGCTAAATGGATGATGAGGAAACATGTTAAGATCACTAGAAATGCAGTGCTCAAGGCTGACTTTATTGAGCAAGGTTCTAGGTCCTTTGTGATCACTTCCATTTATTTCTGTAAAATTTGAATGAAAACCAAAGGATTGTCTTAGTGACACATATGACTCCAGCCAATTAACACAAGACTACTTTTGAAAATTAGACTGATGATACCCAGGGAGGGCAGAGGTGTGAAAATAGCTGTATTCAGCCCTACAGCTAGGTCTTGAGCTGATTATGTGTAATAGAGAGAAGAATGAGTAGTTAAGTCTTCAGATATTTAAAAAATATTCCTTTGTAGAGAACGTTCCTACCTGTTCCTGTTTCAGTCAATATTTTGTTTTCTTTTTTTTTGTCAAAATCTCAATTAATTTCATATTAACAAACTTGTTGAATAAACTGCTTCCTAGTCACATTTCTTACATAGATATTTCTGATTATGGAGGACAGCTGTCCGTTTTTGACAGAAACAGAACTAGACTTGTCCAGTGACTTTATTTTCATAGTAAGAATCAACTAATAAACTACTACTTAGTTGTAGTTTCTAAAACTGAAAAACAAATGGTTTTATGAGTATAATGATACAGAAACAAACATGGGCTATCAAAGCATCAGTCTGCTTTCTCCTTATAAAGTGTTCCTTCACTTAGATATTAATTTCATTTTATCCTAAAACCAGAACAATAATTTGTAAGTATTTAATCTTCCCATCCTCTCTAGGAGGAGGTATCTTGCTGGATTTGGTGACATAAGGGTCAAAAGATAAACTGTAACCAATACCTCTGTTTATTTTTTTGACAGTGTTAAATTAGCAACCCCTCAGACCTCTTGCGGAGAAGTACAACCTGAGTAATTGAACATGTCACTGGGGAGTATGCTTGGTTAAGCTGATTCCTATTATGTTGACTTGTCAGGGACCAATAATTAAAGCTGAAGAGGGATGCTCATTAGTGTCTACAAAATGATTGGAAGAGTAGAAGGGAAGAGTCCTTCAGGCACACCTGCTACAAACTGACACTGCGTGGTGGGTGAAGCCAACCGACCAGCTTGTTTGTCAGATGTGTTAGCGCTGCAGCTATAACAGCAGGCCACTAAATTAGGAGTTGAGAGGACGTTCTCTTTGAATCAAGCAACAAAACTTTTTTTGACTTCTACCTTTTAAGGCTTTTGTCCTATACTCTAGTGTCCTCAGAACTGCCTTTAGCATTTATTCTACAAGATGTACAGCAGTATCCATTCACCTGGTTTTATCCTCAATCCCTGAATAATCATTTCAGTCATTTTAGCTGGAAGCATCATAATATTAGTAATCTCTCTGTTTCCTTGAACTTCCAAGGATCTGCTTAGATAACCTCTAGGAGCTATATTGCTTTTAATGGTAAATGCCTTTCTTAGCATACATTTTTCACAGTTGCTCTTCAAATTTTTTTTTTTTTTTCTTAAATTCATACCACCTATGCTGTTGACTGTAATATATTAATTTCTGTGAAAAACCAAACAGGAAAACACTCAGAATGAGGCTTACTTGAAATGATAGTGCTTATCAGACCAGGGAAACAGCATTTGCATAGTGATGCTCTGTTATTACTTTCAAGTAATAACATCAAATTTATATGGAATTGGGAGCTTTTGGGGGGCTTGAGGTATGATGGTGTTACAGTCTTTCTTCTTCCACAATTTGAATAATTTAAGAAACTCAATTTTCCTTGGCCCCTAGAGTAATAAAACAAACCCACACAGCTTCAAAATGTAGAAAAAAGCACTTTAACAAAGACAAACCCTGTGAAACTGGTTATGAAGGCTCAATGTATAACGGAAAACTGAGGATGTGGCAAGTTTCTTGATGAATAATTTGTTTTTGTTCTTTCAGGTTATCTGTGAGTGATTTTTATCACACATTTTACCATAAGTTGTTTTGATAAATTCAGCTATTTGGCTAGAAACCCATGTGTTGGGTGATCCCCTATATTTACACCCTGTATTTTCCCATTGGATCAAGGCAACACTTCCCTGCTCTAGATGAGTCCTTCTCAGTGCAGCCATCTCCAAAATCTTCATGCTTTGCGATAATATTAGGGAAGGATAACACAGAATGGGATCCTACAGAGGCAGGTAATTAATAACTGTGAGACAAACTTCAGTCATTTAAATTGTTAGTTCATCATGACTGCCAAATCTCCTTTGTAGTAGCTTACAGGGCAGACTCAGATATCCGCTAATAGCAGCACCCTTCCTTGTGGAAAGTTGTTACAGATGATGGATATTGTGGAATAACAGAAAAAAGACGGGTGTTTTTATCAAAAAGCTGCTTCTAGTTTGTGTCCTAGAGACTTTTTTTCAGAGTGTGCTGCCATGATATGTAATACAACTGTTAAACCATAAATTTAGTGTTTAAAGGTGGGGAGAAATAATCTTCAAAAATGCCCTCTAAGTAAAAAGTAAAACCTGCAGGAATCCTGAGCATTGCCATTTGTAAGCTGCAGTATCTGCTGGAAGGATCAAAATGTGTGTTCTGTCTTTTTATATGTTCCTTGTCATCTCGGTCTGAGCTATAAATTGGAGTACCATTGAATCAATTTTTAATAATCTTATTAATCAGCATAGTCTGTATTAATATGGCACTCTAGTAGTTCAGTGCCACTTGTCAGTAATTTGGCAGACTGAATTTTGAATCAGCAACGGAAAAGTTGTAATGTCTAATAAAAATGGAGATGAACAATCAAGTAATTGGTATTCAAAGGTAAATTTAAAGCATCAGACTTGTAGATGTAAATATCATTACGACGTCTACAGTCATGTCAGACTGAGATCTCTAGACTGCAGAGGGGCCTGTGACTTTTGAACCTGGATACCACATTTTGTTTCAGATTCCCCATTTTGTTGCTAATAAGATAATCTGCCTTGGGAAATGAATCATTACTTCTGGGTTGCTTGTTTGGCAGTTCAATGCAGTGAGCTGCTCCCATTGTCAGCACAATAAAAAAACATATTTATTTGTTCCCAAAGACTTCATGGTAGTTTACTTGCAGAACTTGTAAGCCAGAGTGTCCATGTGAGGAAAAAATACATTCCTTAAGTAGCATTTTTGTTACATTGGTTCACTGAAGCATATGCTAATGCAAACTGTGTAAATAATCCTTAGACTTGAGTACTGTAAAACTCGTGTAATTAAATTTGCCATGGGTCAGTGTGCGCCAGCAGTGTTCTGTTGTAAAGTGGTGGGAGTACCTGTGGAATCTGGGATGTGTAGCCATGGAGAAAAAAGTAACAGCAGTTCTGCACCTGAAGAGGACTGCTGGCACTGGCTCTGTGATGCAGGCATCCGGTAGCAACTCAGCCCAGTTATGTTAACAACTCAAAAATGCCCTATACAAAACCTGAAAGGAAATATCTTATTTTTTTTCTTAAAGCAGGATGAAGGATAAGGATTTTCTTCATTCATATTTCCTCACACTGGCTATTCAGAAGTCTTTCAAAGTCACAGCACAGCTGCGGCTGACCAAAACATTTGAGAATTCACAATTGGTATTGTTCCATACAGGAGTAAAAGTTAAAGGCTTGCCTTTGTTTGTGTATTGTGGAAGACAACCCTCTGGATAACTAAAGTACTTGGCCATTCATCTGAATTGTGGGAGTCACAGACTGGGCCAGTCAGCTGCAGTGGACTCTAAGGAATGCACCCTTGAATGCACCCTCAGCCAGTTTGCTGGTGACACCAAGCTGAGTGGTGCAGTTGATACCCCTGAAGGAAGGGATGCCATCCAGAGGGACCTGGACAGGCTGGAAAAGTGGGCCCACGAGAACCTGATGAGGTTCAACAAGGCCAAGTGCAAGGTGTTGTACTTGGGTCGGGGCAATCCCAGGTGTGTGTACAGACTGGGAGAAGAACTCCTTGAGAGCAGCCCTGTGGAGAAGGACTTGGGCGTTGTGATTGACGAAAAGCTGGACATGAGACGGCAGTGTGCTCTTGCAGCCAGGAAGGCCAATGGCATCCTGGGCTGCATCAAGAGAGGGGTGGCCAGCAGGGAGAGGGAGGTGATCATCCCCCTCTACTCTGCCCTTGGAAGGCCTCACCTGCAGTACTGTGTCCAGGCCTGGGGCCCCCAGTACAGAGGGGATGTGGAGCTGTTGGAGCGGGTCCAGAGGAGGGCCACCAAAATGATCAGAGGGCTGGAGCACCTCTCCTATGAGGAAAGGTTGAGGGAGTTGGGATTGTTCAGCTTGGAAAAGGGAAGGCTCTGGGGAGACCTCATTGCAGCCTTCCAATACTTGAAAGGAGCTTACAGGCAGGAGGGGGATCGACTTTTTACACGGGTGGATAATGGTAGGACAAGGGGGAATGGGCTAAAAGTGAAAGAGGGGAGGTTTAGGTTGGACATCAGGAAGAAATTCTTCCCTGAGAAAGTTGTGAGGCGCTGGCACAGGCTGCCCAGAGAAGCTGTGGCTGCCCCATCCCTGGCTGTGTTCAAGGCCAGGCTGGATGGGTTCCTGGGCAGTTTGATCTAGTGAGCTAGTGGTTGGCAGCCCTGTCCACAGCAGGGGGGTTGGAACTTGATGATCTTTGAGGTCCCTTCCAACCCAAGCCATCCTATGATTCTATCATTCTATCATTCTATGAATGTAGTCCCATAGCTGGTACATTTTCATGGGAAGTTTTTAATTATTATGAATCAGAATTTTCTGATTAAAAGCTTTGTTTTGGGAAATTCCTGTCTGTGCCATTTTTAGTGGTCCAATGGAAGGGAGATATGGTCAGAAAGGGAATGTTGGTTAAACTACCCAGAGACAGATCGTAAAGGTCATAACTCCCCATGCACTGGAACTGAGGAAAGTCTAAGTCTGTCATCTTCCTGGCTGATCCATAACTGGGGGGGATGTAGCATGTGTTTTGTAAATTCACCTCCCTGCATTAGCACAGATGCATTCATCTCAGTGATCACAGCAGAATACAAGCTATCATCATTGCTGTATAAGGAGATGGACTCTCTGTCTTTGGGAGAAAAGGATAAATATTTAGAGTTTTCCATGTTAGAGGAGGAATAGGTGGAAACTGCTTGGAGAAAGAAATTTGTGGTGGTCTGAATTATATTGCTTTTTTTAAAGCCAAAAAAGACAGTGCTAGGTATCTGAATTAGTTTTTAACAATGTAAATGAAGAGAAAGGGTAGAATTGAAAGAATTGAGGGGTTATGGAGGAAGAGCTGAAAGCATCAAAGCGGTACCTTGCTATGGATGGCAAGGTACAGAGTCCTACCAACTGCCTTGCCAGCATGGGCCTGGGTGGCAGGAGGAGTAGGAACCAAGCAGACAGGGCTGGGAGATGGGGCTGGTGCAGGCCCACGTAAGTTAATTGGATCCCCTTCATTTGTATCAGCTAATGAGCCAGTCCAGTTATTCTGAACTGGAGCAAGTGACTAAAGGAGGGAAATAGAAGAGAGAAACAAATAATTTATAGGATACATTCAGAGTAGAAGATTGTGAGTAGGTAGGTAGATTTTTCAGGATGGGATGAATGAGTAGGAATTGCAACTGAATCAGGGTTTTTCGTTCATTAGCCCGTTCTATCTTATTGCATTCCTAGCGCACAAGGCAATCACAATGGAAGGGATTAAGGTCACTGACCTTAATTTAGGTTAAGTCTTAAAAAAATCTTGAACATGTGTTCCTAGGGCAGAGTTGACTTGTCTGAAAAATTTCCTTGTTAATGGATTTTTGAGGGGGGTGAGGATGATCATAATTTATGAACTACCACTTTTTAAATATTTGCCTTTTCTGTCTTGTCTACAGAGGAGCAGCATTAGCTTTTGCAGTTGCTTTGTTTATCAGTCGTGTCTCCCAGTCTTTGCCCTGGAGAGTATAACAAGGCTGAGCAGAGATACTATCCTTGTTCTTTTCCCTACAGTAACTTCTTAGTCCATTTAAAGATAATAGGGTATGCCCAGCATGACCAATAAAAAAGGAAAACTACATTTATCTTGCTAGCTTTCTCTGATAGCAGTTAGGACCATGCTCTCTGCGTGATCCATGGGCTCAACTCCATAAACAGTCTAAGGGGAGTAAAACATTCAGCAGCACCTTGGTAACACAAAGATCCATTGTCATTTGTGCTCTGTGGTCTGAGCCTGTCTCTAAAAACTGTTTCCAGTTGTCTTACTTAGCAATGTAAAAATAATACAGCTTTTTCTGCAGCCCTTTTAGAGTAGAAAATGACTGTAATGGAAATAAACTGAAATGCAATTAGCCTTCTCTACAATATGGCCTCATGAGTTTGATCACAAATGGATTGAAATCCAAATCCAAGCCTGGCACTGTTCCATTGCATCGTGCTTTGTTAGCTAGAGAGCTACTAATGTTACTAATAATAAATAATAAATAAATAAAATGAAGGGATAAGCAGGAAAGAGCCACAGCATTTTTCAGTGAGGCAAATATCTTTGAGAGAGGAACAGAAATTTAGAGCGTTTTCTGCTTATCTGAGCAACAAGGAAACTGAAAGTTGAATTGATTAATGGCATTAAAGTGTCTCACGGAAAGAAAATACCGGATAGTAATAGCCACCACCCTCCTCTGCTGCTTCTGAAAGTAAGGGAAAAAGCCAATAGTGTTGAAAGTCAAAATTAAATGCATTCAAATGAAAGGTAAGGGATATGTTTCAGTAGTGATGACTAGTGCTCATTGAAAAAAGCACTGTTGGAGTGAGAAGATGAGTGTCCATTTTTTGATACTTGAGATCAAGACTGAATGCCTTTCTGCAAGATTTCTGACAAATACAAGGTATTGGACTCACTACAGAAATAATTGCCTGAAACATAATCCCCCACTTTATAGAGCAATCTAGACTAAATGATCTGATATTCGCAGGGATTTAAGTTTATGGAATTAAGCCCATTCTGTCCTCTGGCCTGGTTTTGTGGATGTCAGAATCAGGACAAATTAGATTTATGCTCACCTGCAACAGAACTGAATCTGGCCCTCTGAGTTCAGATTACTATGCATACTGTACACAATATTACAATTGTTTGTAGGAAATAAACCTCAGAAGTTCATATGCCTGTAAACAAAAGGCTCTAATTGAAACCATCATTGAATGCCCAAGATCATAAACAAATGATACATTGTGTTGGTTTTGCTTAAAAGAAGTTGTAAAGTAACAGGAATAATTAATGTTTTCTGTTAGATCACTGCTAATGAAGAACCTGTTGTTTTGTATTTTTGAACAATGACTTTAGATCAGAAACATACAAACTAGATCTTAATGGGAAACGAATCTGACTGAGTTTGGAGTTTGGATGACACTCTTTTTAGGATTTTTTTTTTTTTTTCAGGTAGTGATGGGACTATGCTAGGTGCTGTACAGTCATAAAAGAAAGCTGGGTCCTGCCCATTTAGTATCTGATTTACTTCAGTTTTATTGCCCACTGCTGGCATTATATCAAACATTTCCTTAGTAGGCCCCAGCACTTATATGAAGCTGTGCCAAGGTTATTCTGTATGTAATCCAGAAAGCCTTTTTCTGCTGCAGGGAAATCACTGAGTTAAGGGAATGATTATTCCATTGTGTTCTGTTGTTGTTAGTTTTTCTTCAACAGATTTAAATTACCCTATCTTAGCTTTATTAGTATTGTTGTCTGTTGTAGCTCATAATCATAGCAACACGGTAAAGAGCTCATTCAGCCTTCAGGAAAATTTCAAATGCAGCATGTAAATAGATAGGGGTGATAAGAATGGCAAGAGAGGAGAGTTGTTGCGAGGAAGGGTGGGAGAAGTGGGAGATCAAAAATATGGTAAATAGGTAAAGAAGGTTGTAGATGAGAGTCAGCAGGGAGAGTAGAATGGTGAGAGGATTTAGAAGGAAGGAACCAAATTGTTAGGACATGTTCAGACTGGATACGTGCAAGGCAAAAATTGTGATCTAGGGAGAGAGGAAGAGAGGAAGGAGAAAAATGGAACAGCAGAGTGGGTTATCAAATACATTTAATATAGCTTGTATATAACTGAAAGATCACTGAAAGCTTGTCAAGGCATGATAAATGTTGTGATAGTTACTTGAAGGAAAAAAAAGAAGAGAAAAAGAAAGGAAGAAAAAGAGCATGTGTTTTGTCCACAGTGAAATTGAGTTAGATTGCTTGAAAAATCAGAAATGTACCTAGTTATAGAAACTGCATAAACCTAACCTTATTTCTGGCTCAGATCTATGTCGGGAGTTATTTTCAGGTCAGGTAGCAAAGCTGCTGTCGTTCACAAGTGTGAATGCCAGGTTCCCTTCCTCTGTCTTACTGCTTCAAAGTAAACCTGGAAAGCATTGCAGAAAAACTGCTTTTGGACCAGTAAATAAGCTGGCCTGCTTAGTTCAATGGCCTTGAAATAATAATGCTGCTATTCATCTGCCATGTTAGTGCATTTGAAGAACTTTACATATCCAGGTGGTATGCACTGATATTATGGCAAATCTAATTTTAGGATTAAGACCTCCACCTTTCTTAAAGTCACCTTGAGTGTCACCTCAGGGAGTTGCAGTTCACGTTTTCTTGTTCCCCCTCTGCCTTTTAACATTTTCAGAACATATGAAGGAGATTTGCTGCTACACAAAACTCCTTCACTGCAGAGAACAAAAGCATTGTGATTAGTAACTGGTGGATGTGATGTTCTACGGCGTGGTCTGGAGCAGTCCACCCATGTTGAGATGCTTAGTTAAGCTACCCAGAGCTCTCTTCAATTTGCAGAACGTGCCAGAAATAACCACAAGATCAAGCTTTCCTACAGGGTATCAGAGCTGCTCCTTATGACTACAAGTCAGAAATTAGAGAGAGAGGCAGAGAGATAATAAGAACAATCCTGTAAAATATCTGCTGCTTTCTGAACCTCGACTAAAAGTTCATTTTACTTGGTTGAAATTAAAGTTGACTTTTTTAACCCAAAAGACTTTGACGACCATAGAGTATAACTGAGTTAAATTCCAGGTCAAATTACTTGGTGTCATTTACTGTCCATGTGTTTCTGATGCATTTTACTTAGTAAAGCACTGTGTGTCCTTCTTCTAACATCAGCTAATCCATAGCGTCCCTATGAGGCTGATAAGTAATATCCTTACCTTACAGTCAGAGATAGAAAGGTTGTGTGGCTTGCCAAAGTGCAGAGAATACATTCCCTATCAGAACTGGCAGCAGTACTTCAGGGTTCCTAGTTACAAATCCTGCTCTGGCAAATGTGTGGGGTATTCATTGTGCACTTAAGCTACACTGATTCAGTAAAACTTCTTTCCTGTGTGTAAATCTTGTCTGTTTCTATTTAGGGGTTGCAAACGATGAATTGAGAAGTTTTTCCTACTCTGAGCTGTATGTGAACATAAATGGATATTCAAATGCAAGTTAAAAAACAAACAAAAAACCAAAAAACCTTATTTCTAAAGAAATATCAAAATCATGGGAAATTTGCTTTGGGTTTACATAGGATGGTTAATTACAAGTTATTCATCATATTGCCAGCTGATACTCCTGTTTTTCAGTACCTTGCTGTCCCCATTTGTATCTTCCCCTTTCTCAAAATAGCATGTATACTGTTTTCCATACAGTAGTTTGTTTTCTTCCTGTCCTTGAAACAGAAGCAAAGTACTTATCTCACCAAGCTGTGTGGTGCAGTTGATACGCCTGAGGGATGGGATGCCATCCAGAGAGACCTAGAACCTAGGTTGCGGCAACCCCCACTATCAATACAAGCTGGGGGATGCAAGGATTGAGCAGAGCCCTGCCGAAAGGGACTTGGAAGTGCTGGTGAATGACAAGCTGGACATGAGCCAGCAGTGTGCCCTCACAGCCCAGAAGGCCAACCGCATCCTGGTCTGCATCAAAAGAAGCATGGCCAGCAGGGCAAGGGAGGTGATCCTGTCCCGCTGCTCTGCGCTGGTGAGACCTCACCTGGAGTGCTACGTCCAGATGTGGAGTCCACAGCACAAGAGAGACATGGACCTGTTGGAGCACATCCAGAGGAGGGCCACAAAAATGATCCAAGGGATGGAACACCTCTCCTGTGAGGATAGACTGAGAGAGTTGGAGCTGTTCAATGTGGAAAAGAGAAGGCTCCGGAAAGACCTGAGAGCAGCCTTTCAGTATCTAAAGGGGTCTACAAGAAAGAAGGGGTCTGTTGTGATAGGACTAGGGGAAATGGTTTCAGGCTGAGAGAGGGCAGATTTAGCCTAGATATAAGGAAAAAAGTTTTTTACAATAAGGGTAGTGAAGCACTGGAACAGGTTGCCCAGAGAGGTGGTGGATGCCCCATCCCTGGAGACCTTCAATGTCAGGCTGGACAGGGCTCTGAGCAACCTGATCCAGTTGTAGATGTCCCTGTTCACTGCAGGGGAGTTGGACTAGATGGCCTTTAAAGGTCCCTTCCAACTCAGATGATTCTATGGTTCTATGATCTCCAAATTCTAGAAATAAAGTTAATTTTTGAATTGCTTTCTGTTTTCTTGTTTTAAAAAGACCCCCAAAACTTGTTGTTTGGATATATTTGTCTTGCTTACGATACCACCCACAAATAGGAATAATGAACCCTAGCAAGTTTTCAGGCAAGTAGACTCTGTTTTGCTCTTAGCCCTTGTAGAGGGTACCCCTGTACATGAGGTAGCTCTAACAGGTATGAACAGCTTTTGTTTTTCCTAGGACATGCTGTGTGTGGACATAATTACACGTTGTACTATTTAACTTCTGGTGGAATGAGCCACCTGCTCTCTCAGTGTTTTCTGTGACATTAGAGCCACCTGAAGACACTTCCACCCCAGCCATTCACTCCTCGCATGCCACGTCCTTGTCTGTCCACTGTGGTTTTTGAGTTTTTTTTTGTGAATTGGATCCTTGAAACGATCTGTGTGAAAAATAAACCTCCCCCTAATCTACCTCTTCTGTCTCTCTGGAGAACTGTCAGCAGCAATCCTGTGACTATTTCAGAGTTGCATCTTCTTGGTGATCCAGGTCTGGCATAGCCCCAGTATCATAGCTGGAGCAGGGAACAGGACAGTGAGAGGTTTGTATGGCAGGAAGAGAACGCGAGCTTTTTGAGCTATTTTCATCTGCCATAGGAAAAAAAATGAAGCATTGCTGGAGCTTCAGGATGTATTTCGTGGTGATACAAGTTCAGTTTGAATTCTTACAGTTCTGAGGTGGAGTTCCCCACAGATTTTCCCTTGCAGCTTTAAGTCTTACCAACCCTGTTTTCAGCACAACTGAAGACAGTAAAATCTTCCCAGTAACAAAACCCTACAAAGATAAACCCAGACATGATGCAGCGATATGTGCAGACGTTAGCTGCAAGCAAGTGGCCACAGCCACTGACGTCTTGTGGCTAGTAAGGTATGCATTTGGGTACTTAGCTGATTTTTTGGCTCTCTGGTTTTTGCTTTTTTTCAGAAACTCAGTGTGACTTTTGTTTTATGGAGCGATATTTTAAATACTAAGAATATTTCCTGCCACTGGCATTTGTGGCAAGTCTAATTTTAGGCCTTGACCACTTAACTGCAGTCTTAATGGCTTTCCTGTTAATAGAACATAGAAACAGCATGGGCTTTATTTTCTGCATCATCAAAGCACTGCACCTTTCTACAGAAACAGTGGCTAGTCAGCAACAGGCCAAATGCATCCCTCTGATAGTCCATCTGCTGCATTTCACAGCGAGGAGGAATTTCATCAACTGTAGGTAAACAATGCTTTAAGAAAAGAAACCTTTTCTTTTTTCCTAATGCTGGTCTGATCAATAGGCCTTTGAAGTAGATGAGAAAAAATTCTGTTGCATTTAGTACATGTGATGTTGAGCCAGAACCAAATGTGCTTCTTTTGCTGGTAATATCTTTTTTTTTTATTTATTTTTTTTTATTTTTTTTTTATTTTTTTTTTTGCAGTGTGTCAAAGAAAGAAATTGCCATCCAAGTAGTTAGTATAGTCAAAGTATTGTAAATTAGGAAATACAGCTTGGTTCCAGGAGCAAGTTACGTTCCAGTTAGGGATCAGGAGTTACATTTTATTTAATAATGACTGCCTCTTTTTAAAATCACAAATAATGATAGTGATTAGTTAACAGTAGCAAATACAACGTGCATTTAAAATTAACCTGACAGGGCATTTTTGTGTCATCCTGACTGATGTGTATAGTCCATTCTTTTAAAAATGCAGGGAAGCTTATTTGAATTGTAAATTGGCAACACATTCATGCTGAAGTCTTATTGTGCGACAGTGTGACAAATTACAAATGGAATATTGGCCGGTCTTCCATTTCTTGCATTTCTTTTCTAGTTTCTGCTGCTATTATCATTAATCTGTTTTACAGAAGCTCTATAGCGGATGGTTCTGGACATGGAAAGTACATTAAGTTTCATTGTTGGCTATAGCAGGACTCTATGTGGCTTCGGTGACCTGTGACTTCTCCCATTGGTTGTAATTCAGTACAGTTGCTACTAGTGTTGTGTCCTGCTGTGTGGACTTAAGAGATTCTGGCATAGTTTATGCCTGACAGCTCATTTCATAAGTATTGGATTACAGAGCTTTTGCTAAATTGTGTTAAGAATATCTAAAGAAATGGTGCTGGAATGTGATCATGTGGAAAAAATAAAAATGTACGAGTAAAATTTAAAGATCAGAAATAGAGTGAATTCTCCTTTAAAAGCACTGGATGGACTTGAAAAAAAAATGTTGGAGATCATTAACCATAGTGATTTAATGTGCTAAAAGGTGTTGTTTAACTTTTTCACAATTTCAGATTTAATGTTTATCCAATGGGAAAGAAACAGCAAGTGACTGGCGTATCGTTGTTCGCTGCAGACAGAATCACAGCAGTGAGGGTGCTGATGGTGCTGGTGCAGGGGTCAGGCAGCAGGGGCTGGTGCTTGAGGTTCGTGCAGTGTGAGGAGGGTCTCAGAGGGTATGTGGTGCTGTAGGAAGTGAGGGAGAGGGAAAGAAGAAGGTAACTTTGGAAGAATGTTAAAAGAGACTAAGCTGATTACAAACAGCAGCTCCTTCTGTTGTCTCTCGCCTCCTTCTTTCATATTGGTTTATTTTACTTTTGTTCTCTTAAGGATGATCTCCTATCAGACATTTCCTACTCGAGCTTAAATTGACAAATTTATGCCAACTCACTGCAGTTTTGCAATATACTCTGTGAATCATGAAGGAAATAAGCTTCTGGCTTTTTCTGACTTAAATTTCTTCTGTTGTTTCTGTTTCTTCTGGTACCTCTGGTTTCTGTTATGTTTCTCTTGCATTTTACAGGGTGGTCAATCCCAATATTCTGCACCTTTGTTTGTATATTGTGTCAAGCTTCTGATTTGGAATTTGTATGCTATTAAATTAATGCAGAGTTTTTGCATGTAAGANAGGATAGGTCAGGAAAAAAAAAAAAAATTTTTTTTTTTTTTTTTTTTTTTTTTTTTTTTTATTACCTCACATTCAGTGACAATTGCCACGGCCTTGTAGGCATGCTAATTTATCCAGGCTGAGGCTCTGGCCTAGCACTACCAAATGTAGCACACTTTGCAGGCAACCAATCTTTAGTATTATTTTCCTTTGACAAGGCTGTCTCTTGAAATTTTGTTGCGTTTGCTTGTCACTGTTCCAAGGTTACTGCTGGTTGGGTTTTCTTTCCTACCATCCTTATTGAACAAAGACAAGGAAGTATCTAATAGATTGAAGTGAAGTCTAGTAACATGGTTCAGCGGACTAATACCTTAATCTGTGAGACCCTGAGATCAAGTGGACTCAATTTCATGTCCTGCCACTGTTAATTTAACCGTTAGGAATGTTGCAGGTACCAAGAATCTGCAGGTGTTTGCTGTTGGGGAAACAGCTTGCACCTTCGCCCTCCCATAAGGCAGTCCTTAATGCAAGAAGACACCTTCCTGGCTTAGGGCACGTCCAGGAAAACAATCCTGCCTCAGCAAATTATAAGTTTGGTCTTTCCTTGTGTTTTAGGAGATTTATGTTTTTTTTTTTTTTTTTTTAATTACATTTAAACATCATGGGCTTGAATCTGTTGCTTTTCTGTGTCATGTCTATGTTAACGTATGCACACCCATGTGTCTTTTGCAAGCATTCAGCGTATGTGTACAGTAAGATAATCGTATGAAGTCTGTACATTAGCTTTTGATGGATTTTTTTTCTGAGGCCTTTCCAAAGCTTCCCAACTAATTACGTGGCTATTCACAATTCATGTTCATGAGCAGATGCAATAATACTTATCTGTTTAATGATATACAAAATTATTTCCCTTGGGAAAAAAGATATATTTGAAATACTTTGAAAAGAAATAAACAACAAGGCTTGTAATTAAGTGTTGCTATTTTAAGTGGAATTGGTTTCAACCATCAGCAGTCTGTCCTCCTCAGCCTTTAGGAGGCTGCTGCACATGATGAAAAGTTTAACTTGTCAAGTATAAATTTAGATGTAGAGTCCGGAATATCAAACTCCATGAGTGATAATTATCAGCACCTGGAAATAATTTGTACCAGAGAGTTAAGAAATGAGTTTTCCCTTTCTGCAGATAGGGAGTTTTTAACATCCCAATCACTGGAATGCTCCCTGGAGCTTATAGCAACATGGCTTGTGGTTCATTCCCACTAGTAAACATGGCACCGAGCAATTACATTGTCATTAGAAGATGAACATTAGCTTTGTAAAATAGGATTAAGAATAAGCTGAGAACAAATGATCAGCTAATGTATTCAGTTTGTCAGTAACACTGTATGCACAGGCTCCAATGCAGAGCCCACTGAGGGCGGAGGAATGCGTTCCATGGGGTTTCAATAGCCGCTGGCTCAGGCATGCATTCAGTTTTCCTTTAATTTTATAGCATTCATCCTCGAGAACCAAGGAAACTTTATAATTGGATAAAAGTTGCTCCTCCTCCAAAGTGCAAAATAGTAGGATGTTGTGCTGGAAAGGCTACAAAGACAAGAATTAATTTATTCTTCTGACCTGTAGGCAGACTGCCCCTGAAACACACTCTTCCCAGATCACTCTCCTGGTTCCTTCTTATCTGTGTGCAGATATCATGTAAACAATTTCTCCAGTATCTACAAGGCTGCATCATTATTGCCTTAGTTAAATGTAATTTTTCCTACTGTTTTAAGATTAGTGCAAGTGAGACAAGGCATTATCAGAACACGTATACATGTTCTTGGTGAGGCTAGGAACATTGCAACATATGCAGACAAGAAATACTCTGCTGAAAAATGTTTGATTTTAAAATTGCAGAAAACAGTTACGATCTGTAGTACTGGAAAATGTAATAAAGAGTCACATATACATAGTCCATGTAAGTTAAGTATTTAGTAGATATTGTAGTATTACATCATTTCTATACATTTCTTTTGAGTGCAAGAAGTAACATTTTAATATTTTAAAAATTATTTAATAACANTATTATTTTTTCATATATATATGCGAAAATGGAAGTGAGTAGCAAGAGAAACAAAAAATTGCAAATAAAATACAATATATCTCTGGAAGAGTGCTTGTCGGTACTTAGTTGAAGGTAAATAAATTAATCCAATATTTCATTTTCTGAGAGTCATGAGTTATGTAGAGTAACTAACTTAGAGGCTTTTAATTGTTACTTTTCTTTAGTCTGTTATATGAACATCTCAAATAATTATGTTTATTAGATAGTATAGATTTAGCTTAATCTAGGAAGTATGTAATGGAAATATAATTATAGACAAGAAGAATGGGAAATAACTTGCGTAATTTTCTTTTATTGTACTAAATGTTTCTGCAATTACACTCTGCTGAAATTATTTGAGTTTAGAATTTCATCAGTTGTAATGGGTCTGAGTTATGAAACATCTGCTGGATTAGGACCCTCGTATATAATTTTAGAATCAGAGCCATGAACATCAGAGAACTACTTATTTAAATACAGTTATTCATATGCTGAAGTATTTGCATGAACAGGCATTACAGAAAGCCTGTTACGTTGGATACCTGAGTTTCAGAAGCACTCAGTGCTAAAGCCTTGTAGTGGTAGATAGGCACTGTATTTTACAGCTCTCATTAAATTGTTACTGGGAAGTAATTGGAAAAAGGTGGCATATAGAAGTGACTGGTCTTCCCAAGATGTCTTTTTTCTTTTCATGTGATTCAGTCTGAATTACTTGGCATTGTATGTCTTGGACAGTTTCTGAAATATTTCTGTTGTTGATTTGCCTAACATATCTCGCTCTCTTCTTCTTCCTTTCTTTTTCCGTTCTTCCTTTCCTTTCCTTTCTTTTCTTCTTCTCCTTTTTTTTTT
>VXAV01005453.1:144840-154932 GCA_013399715.1 Alectura lathami | reverse complement strand
GGGGGGTGGGAAGGCATGAATGAGAGACTGAATTTGGGAGTGATCTTTCTCTTGTTACATGATGTGAAGCATGTGTGGGAAATGTTTTCATCTTCAGAAGTCATTTGCCCCATGCAGAGAATGCTTGAAATGAAAATAACTTTCCAAATTAAAATAGAATGTGTAGGTTTTTTTTTATTTTATTTTATTTACAGACACACAGAGACATGGTCGCTCTTACACACACGGAATAGTATTTACTAGGGAATGCATTTTATTTGATGGTCTATTATTGACAAATGACAATTTCATAAGATACTATTTGATAAACCTTAATGCTGAATTATTTCATCAAAAACATTTCTTCTTTTATTCTACTTTATGAATTTGTACTTGTTCACTATATGTAGGTTGCATATTTCATAAACAAACCCACTCTCACCTCCAGTATCATGTTAAAATGTAACAAGGAATTAATTGGGTGGCCCTCCTTCTCCAGTGAATCGCAGCTGCTGTCTTTTCTGATCACTAATTCCATCTTGAATTTTCCTTTTACTCCCATTTTAACTGTGATTTCTTACATCTGGTTGAATATTTGCTTCTGTTACTTATTTGTAAGGCAGAGAATCAAATAATTTCATCCAAAGCTTTTAGACTCTTGTCAGTGGACGTGGGAGCGTGGATGCCTCATGTCCCCACATCTCCAGGCTGGGCTGTCTGGCTGGGCTGCATCTTTCCTTCTAGAATCCCCGAGATGCATCATGGGGCCATTTGTCCCACTATCTTTGGAAGCCACTTAGTGCATGTTGTAGTCCTCTGACAAATGGCCTTCTTGGCTATTTTCAGCCATCCCTACTTCTTCAATTAATCTTGCTGTCATGTCACACCTCAGCTCTGAAGTGGGTTCTCTGGCTTTTTGCACTGTGAAAAAGCTTGTTTGTATGACAGTCTGGCTGCTCACATTCACTGTGTGCCACCTCCACTGCTTTAAATCCACAAGCTTCCTATCTCCATCTGTCCAAGCTTATAGCTGACTTTGTGGGGAAAAAAAAGCAACTTTGATAAATACTGCATGTAAAGTATAGTGGTCAGTCAAAGAAAACATTGCTAGATTTACTTATAAACTCCAGTATCTAAAAATATGTAAAAATTACTCTCTGTGTTTTATAGTTATTGTATTGAAGCTTCTTCAGGCAGAGCTGCAGGTTTTTATCCAAAGTAAAGCTTAATATGTAAAAACTAGATGCAATGGTATATGGTTATTATCTTGTAACTCTATCAAATCTGGCTGAAGGTTCAGGTTTTCTGTGCAGAGCAAGGAGATAACTTCAAAAGCTGGAATAGTTTGTAGTTTGGAGAAGCAGTCAGCTGAGAGAACTTAAAGATCAAAGCCAGAATATCTGATTTTAATGATGCAGAACATATGCTTCACCAAAAACCTTTTGGATTAAAAAAAGCTAATGTAATCAAAGAGAACTGAAGTCTTTGTTTGGATCTGAAAGCAGTGTGTTGAAGCACTAAGTACAATATCTTATAGTGTGGTGTTATTGTAGTTGTATATAAAAAGTGAGCTAAAGCCAAGTTAAGAGACTGGTGAACGTGGCACTAGGAAACTCTTGTTTTGAAGATCTAAAATATTTTTGTTGAAGAGCCCTTAAGAATCTTGAATAGGACTGTTTTGATGAAGAGACTGCGGATGCGGGCAGACATAAAAAGCAAGATTGTTCTCTGGAACTTGATTAGCCTTATTCAATAAGTGAGAATCCAGGAAGTTCCTCTGGAGAGTTTTCGATTTACTGTGAATGCAAAAAAGGACCAGATAAAGGAACACAGACATATCTGCAAGAGTGAAAAAATGCCCAAGGGTGGAAAAGTTTCCTTCCATTGCAGTTTGATAAAGGGAGCTAATTTAGTCCGCATGCTAGGACAGAACAGTGTTGATAAGATCAAATCCATGGATGAAAAAAGATTCTAAATGAATTGTGAGTTTAATGAGAAAAAAATACTGGACAAGGAAGCTGGCTGAGAACTCTGCTTTGCAGTAGCTTCTCAGGCTCTCTTCCCAGGTCCCTTGAAGTCAGTGGAAGCTTTTCTACTGATTGATGCGAGTTTGTATGAGCGCCTGTAGGAAAACACAAAATGCGTTTGAAAATAAAGAGTATACGTGCAGTGTTTTGTTAATATGTGCATGTAACTGTGTATATATTTCTATATATCTAAAGTATTCATATCTTCAGCATTATTTGGACTGCTCCTTTTTAACATATTCTAGCAGCACCAGGTTGATCACTTTTGTCACTTGCCAGAAACCAATTCTTGACAATGTAGGAGTTTACTTTTTTTTTTTTTTTTTCCCACCATGACTAGCATCTGTGTTTCTAAAAGTTCTTATTTCTAATTTCTCGTTACAGTGCTATTTTATTCGTTGTATTTCACTCTTTCTAACATGTTTCCTGGAAGGTGTTAGGAGGAGAAAGGACTGCTCCCCTTTTCTAAATCTAGTAAAGATAACCCTTCATGTTGATCTTCTTCACTCTTTTGTTAAATTTTGATTGAGACCAGTCCCTGAGTAAATAGTCAGAGCTCAGTTTGTCTTGACAAAACTAGGCAGAATTATAGGATCCAACTCTGAATGTTTTTGATCATGCCAATGGAAGCCATGCCTGTTAGGCTATTGCTGTTTTCTTTGTATGTGATACTAAACTGAATCCGTAGCTACGGAGCCTCACCAAGGCCAGTCAGACAGACGGCTGGTCAAAGTAGTTAGAAACACTCAGCGTGCTGTTATTGAAGCATTTTGTGGATGTAAGTTTGCTTTGGATAGACTGCAGAAGAAATTTTTTCCCCTCTGTTCTGTGATACAACTTTCAGGTTTAAGGAGTAGCAAAACTACCACGAGCCCCTGTCTTTGGTCACTGAGTTCCTCTGAGTTATCCTTGCCGTGAACTAATCTGGTCTGCGAGCAAGCTGAAGCGAGGCAGAAAGAGCCCTTTGATCTCTAATAGCTCAGCATCCTGACATGTGACTGTGCTTATGGTGAGACAGAGATGCCCTCCTGGTTTCAGGCACTGTGCACGTTTCAGAGGCAGGATTTGTTTGCAGGTTGCTCCATGTAACCGGATACCCGCAGTGTTACACCCCTGCTGCTGCTCTTCATCGCTGGCACTTTTGCAACTGAGATTAGCATAGCAGGCAGCTGAGAGCAGAGCGCCCGCTCCATTGCAAGTGCCACCTTCTTGTACCTGCCCTCCTCCAAGGTGCCTGTTGAATTCTCGGAGAGCAATATGTTGTCCTCAATGGAATATATAGTATATGGCTTTGGACTATACAGCATATGTACGTAACTCCTGGCAGCCCTGGTTTAGAGCAGAACTCTGCTATGAGGGCAGAGTGAGCTCCAGTTTAGTCCTGGAACCACTTTTAAGCTTCACATTGGTGGGACCCTAAAAGTTGCAGGACAAGGCTTTTGAAGGTATCTGTGTTAAGGTTTTTTCTCGCATTCTGGACCCCTGAAAAAAGCCCAGCTGCAAGCATGGCATCTGTTAATACTTGGAGGTATTTGCTGACCATCACTGGCTGGCAGATTGCTGATGGCTGCTCAGTCGTGCTTCCAGGGCATCCTTGTCTCACAGGGGAGCTGAAGTCACCAGCTCATGCACTTTTACCCATTTGGGCCTTCTGGCTTAGTCTGGAGTCGCAGTGGTGTTTAAGCAGACCTTTGTAGTCGCTTTTTGGTGATGTATAAAATACCTTGATTGCAGGAGACTGGATACGTGGGTTGCTATGAGTTTGCTGGCTTCCCTCTCCCTTGAGGTTAGAAGTCAGGTTCTCACTTTCCAAGATGCCTGACAGCTGTTCCTTCAGTTGCTCGCTAATTGCTGGCCAGTGACTATATCTAATACATCTTTCTTAAATGAAACCAAATGTCAGGTTTTTGACAGATAAAATGGGATTTAAAGGGTAGATTTCAAAAGTCCCAAGTAACACATTTTCTAGATGGTGGGTTTATCTCTCTGCAGGAAGCATGAAGGTGTGACAGCATCTCGAGTGTCCCCGCACGCAGCCAGCTGCGCAGCCCCGAGCACCGTGACCAGCTGAGCCCGGATGCCGTGGCTGTGCCGTGTCAGCCCCTGAGCCGCAGGCAGGCAGCTCTCGTGCTGCAGCCACCTTTCTGGAGCCGTGGGTCTCCAGCCTGCGGATTTAGAGCTCCCCAGCTATGTCAGCGTGAGCCGTGCTGACACTACCCATGCCTTGGGTCATAGCGGAGACCTGAAATATATTTCTGAGTGTGTATCTAATTGCTTTACTTCGAGGGAGTTTACTGACTGTTCAGTATCCTCTTATTGAGCCAGCTGCCTATATTAAAAATGTGATTTAGGTGCAGCGGAAGAAAAAGAGTGAGATCTTACTTGATGAAAAGTAAAGAGGAAATCATAAATGTTAATGAAATCTAACATCGAATTCATGAGACTTGTGTTGCTTTAAGGGATGTTTAAGCAGTACATCAGATAAAGATAGTGAAACCAGAAAATTATTGCCAGTAGGAATCAATGTGTTGTTTCACTGCTGGAACAGCATTTTTGCAGTTCGTTAGTTACTTCATTTAATTTTAAAAATATATAAACATAGAGTTGAATTTATTGCAGTCTCCAATGAAGCCACACAAGGAGTCTTGTAAGAATGTGAAAAGAGTATAGTTCCTTGTAACAGTGAAATAGCAAAAGCCCAATTAATCAGTGGTTCTTTGCAGATTTTAGACCAAAATTGGCATGCTACCAAACTGCCCTCAGAAGAGGTCTAAAACAGCTCAGGAAATGATTTAATGGGCACCTGGTCACAGATGTGTTCCTGCCAGACATACAGTCTGCAGTGGTACATCCCAGAATGGCCCTACAGGGTCTGAAATGCAAGAGACATGCACAGAAGTTCTTCGTTTTAGATTTGAAGAGGTAATAAAAATCAGAATAAACAGAAAAGATCTGCTGTATATTCTTCGTAATCTTTACCTTTCCCATTAGTCATGTAGGCAAGTACCTGTGTTCTTTGCAGACATTTTGGTCAGTATTTCATCATTTCTCTGATCTTTTTGTTAAATCAGGCTATATTTTGGTTATCTTTTTGTCCACTTCTTAATTCTCATAATTACTTCAGGTGTTGCAAGGTAGGAAGATGTGCAGCTGTTTCTACTGGCTGGTTGCTAATGCTCAATGCAGGCAGTCAGAAATCATGGTGCTGTTTGATTCCTGTAATGTGAACTGCTAACAAGTCGTCTGATTTTGCTCTGCGTATTTGGAGGACTCTTGGTTCCACTGAACAATGATTTCATTCTTTGCTTCATGCTGTTTAATGTAAGGTTGCATGCTAATAAATTTAGCACCAAGTTACTGACTTTGCCCAGATGATGGAAACCTGCCTTACCGACCAGTAAGGAATGTTACTGGTGGTGTTTTTTCTGGCCTAGTTTCAACAGGATAGGGGTATGATAAGGTAGCTCTGATTTTCCTGCAAATGTAGAATATTCTTTCTCCTGTAATTAGATCTGATTGTTCTGATTTTTGCGTAAATTCAGGAGCGTATGTAAGGTAATTGGCATTTCAGAAGCTTTGGCTAATTTGAATTTTACAGAAAGTGTTTAGAAATCTGAATTTTCATAATGAGTTAAGAATGTTCCCACTTGGCTCATTGTGAGGTTTCTTCTGTGATTAGATTTCAGCGGTCAGTTTTTCATTTCTGGTCGGAAATTTTAGATAACAAACTAGAGAAAACCCCTAAGAAATGCGAAAAATATTTTTAGGTAAAAGATCAAAGCAAGCATTTGTTATGTTTCTTAAATGTCTTTGCTTAAAGCTGAGAAATTTAAGTAACTCTTATTTGAATATAGTAGAATTGTTATAATTCTGCCTTCACTACGTATTTTTTAATAAGTTAGAATTAATTTGCAGCTCTGAGTATGACTTCCTTGCTGTTTATTTCTGACACTGCAGTACCTTTCAGGTGGGATATGTACTGTTTGACCTCCTAGTCAACATTTTCCCCCTTTACTAACGCGTCTTCTTCATGCGTTGAATGTGAGTCCTTTTTCTCATCTCCACATCAGTAGTGCTTTGACAGGAAAAACTGCGGCTAGGTGCAGCGGTGAGCTGTCTTGCATATTTGTCATTAAAACAGTGGACATCCAGTAATACAAATGACAGTGGTTTACAGACAGCCTTTAAGGCTGATCTATGTAATTGCAAGTAATCTTTTTAACACTTGTTGAAGACTTCAGGATGGAATTTATCTTGCCTGATACTAGTAGTCCGATATTAGGAGCAGGAGTCTAATCCCGGTGATCTAAATAGGTTGAGACTGAGTCACAGAGGAATTGCTGCTTTGCATTTCCATGATACAGGTTTAGAACATGAAATAGGAAGTTATTCTTCTGTTATGGCAAGCTATAGGAGGCATAGGACTGAGTATTGTGTCATTCAGATGGAAAAACCCATTTTGGTTTAGCAGTATCTAGCATTTTCCTCTAAATCTGCAAAATAATTCACATAAAACCAGTGGTAAGGTGGTTGCATAGAAAAGCTCATATAACTACTTTTATTTTTTTGTGAAAGGCAGGTTGAGAAGTGTGAGAAAGAGAGGAAAGGGGTATTATAATTTCTTTCTCCCTCTGAACCCTTTATAAATGGTTTCCTGGTAACACAAGCCTTTGGTGTGGCTGATGGATTTTATGAGAAATAATTGCAATAATTTTCTATAAAACTGTCCCAAATGTCTTCAGAATTCATTTCCTTCTCTTTATTTTTCTGATGTCTGTTATAAGGGCATGTCATAAATAAATACAGCAGCAATTTTTCTACACGTAAGTAACAGAATTGATTTTACTTTTCACTTTAACAAAGGAGTAAGTAAAGGTATTTGAAGGTGGACTTGACTGCAAATGCCATCAGGAGGTTACTGTAAAGGAAAATGCTGCGTTGCTGAAACAGGATGACCAGACTGCACTTTCTGGCCTGCCATCTGTGATTCCTTGGGACACTGAGAAATGACGCTGGGGATAGGGGTGGAAGAAATCACTCAGCACATTTTGATATGATCACATTAAGGCGGAGAATATGGGGCTCCTTTGCTGTTTTACAGCTGCTGCTCAGGCGATGCTGGGAGCTGAATGTTTCCTTGCATCATCTCTAACACAGACTCCTGGGAGGAGAAATAACAGAGCACGGTGCAATTTGACGGTCCATGCTTATGTTCTGTCTTGGTAGTGAATATCCCATCCAGCAGCCTCAGTAGTCTAGAAAACTGGACGCATGGGATCTCAACTTCAAAATAAGGAATGAGCCTGTGGCTGAGGTTTTTTTTTCAGACCTGTGGTGTTTTGGGTGTCCAGTGCTTTTGGGAGCACTTTTTTTTATTTTTGGTTTGGATTTTTCTGGAAAGGTGAGAGTTTAATACTCCTAGCAGCTTTAGGTGAAGTTGAGGATGTTCATCCTCTTTGAAAAACAGGCCTGAAAGCTTTAAACGTTGAGACCAAATGGAAGAATCCAAAAGCAAACCCAACTTTTAGAACGTGGTCATCCATAAATAGGCAGATGGTATGCCAATGGCATGGTCTAACAGCTAACAAATTTTTTATCTCTCTCTTTCTGTAGCTTATGCAACTTCCTGTCTTCCTTTTGAGGGGTATGAAAATGTTCGTGTAGCAACTGCTGTTTCTGAAATAATAAACTGACACAAACAAGCAGAGCTCTTGGCTTTTCAAAAACATTCAGTGCTAGCTTGTTTAATATATCATTAATAGAAACAATTAGACATCCCTCTGGAAAACAGGCAGTGCAGTCACTTGTCTCCTTTTATGATAATACAGCCTTGGAAGGTACAAGAGATACCGAAGGATGTGTGCTTTGAAGCTGGGTCTGAGAAAATTGAATATAGTCACAGTTTCAGAAGCAGCTGTGGTGGAAGCAGCACAGGGGAGGAGCATGGTTTTTACTGCCCTGTTTATCTGGCTGGGCTAGGCAGGTTAGTGGCCACAGCTTGGGATCCGCATACACTCCAGAGCTGAAGAAGCTCTTTCAGAACGTGGAACCAAGAGATTTTTCACCTGTGTGGTGCATGAGTGCAGCATGCTGTCTGGCTGAGCAGTGCTGCAAGGCAGTGAAACGTGAAGGAGGGAGCAGGCCCGCTGGGGCGTATTGCGTAGATGCTGTTTGTGATGCAGGAAGAGTCTGCCAGCAAATCCTTACGGTCCTGGCGACTGCCTCTGTATCTGCAGCAAGGGATTTGGTAGCTTAGTAGCCTCGTGGAGATACCACCAGAGGCTAGTGGTACAGAAGGAATAAAATACATCTGCAAAATTCATTTTTGTCTAAATTTTCAGAAAGTATATGGAACACCATTTCTTTCCCCTTCCTGCTTCCAAACTTGACTTTAAAAGAGATGATTAAAGATCTTTTGTGAAGTTTTACTTCAGGAGATAAGAAGTTATTGGTATGATAATGTGTGTGGTTTACTGGCATCTATAAGCAAGTTTAAAAAAATCTAGATTTAGGCATTTTGTTTATTATTAGATATTAATAAGTATAATTATAGATGTAAGCCTTGAAAGTCTGTGACTCTCTAAGACTGCATTGATTGATTATGGTAATATATCTGGAAAGTACTACTTAACTGAATTTATTGATATTTAGTCTTTTTTTTTTTTTTCTTGAGTTTATGATCTGTTTCATTTTATACCAGCAAGAATTGGAACTTCCAGTTACTGCTGATATTTCCTGTTCTGACTGGTCCATAATTACCTTTTTCTTCTGTAGCTGCATTTTTTCCAGCACTTCTTTGTTCATACCTCTGTTGAAAGGGCTGGGCAATCAGGACCCAAGAATGAGTCTCAGTGCAGTGTTGAATCTCCTGGTCATTCTGCCAGCTGGTGCTTTCCATAAAATTTCTCAATCCAAGGCAAAGAGCAGCCAAGAATAGACTTATCTGCCCAGCCTTTACCCTCCTTTCCACCCTGAAGCCACGAAGGGCAGTTCAGGAGAGACCAACCAGAAATAGCTGGGTACTGGGCACGATTGTGGCCGTAGTGTAGTGTCACCTCTGTGAAGCCAAGAGTTTATCTCAAAACTTCACCTGAAAGCTGCCATCTTAATAGTTTTAGGTTTAGGCATACTGGTTATTCCCATAAGTGATGCCTTTTGGTTGAGTATGTCTGAAGTACGTGAAATGTTATCTGTGTCAAAATACAACATTGCTGAAATTTCAGCTTTGGCTTAAAGAAAATAAAATACCCAAAGGACAAAAGGGCGCATCAGGGACGTGGTGTACAGCTCCTGCATTGTGACACATGTTCGCATGGAACCACTTTCTGTGCGTCCTGAGAATAACAGAAACTAAATTATGCTTATCCAGGTATCCTTCTTGTTCTGAACAGAAATGTCTCATGGCCCAGGCTGATAGATAACTGCATCTGAAACAAGAGTGGCGAGAGCTCTGCTTTTGAGCCATAAGAGCCAGGCAGAATTGTAATTCTCACTCTCAGGGAGGGAGCAATACCGTTCCATTGCTATTTCCCACAGGTGTGGGGATATCCAACTATATCAAGAAAACCTGTATGTATAGAAAGTGTATAGAAAGTACTGAATTCTGTAAGAATGGAGAATATGATAGGTGTTGCTTCAACTTAGACAAAGTTTAATGGAAGCAGTCAACGGAGATGCTGCTAACATTGCTATTCTAATTTTTTTTTTTTTTTTCCCCCACAATATGAACTAGCTCCTCTTTGACAGCAGTGCATGGATATTATCACAAATAATGCTATGGACTGCTGTGGGGCAGGCCTGAAGATTGCTTTGGTAGGAGTGTTTGATAATGTCCCAGACTCTAGCAGTGCATGAGGAGCTCCCGTCACTTCAAAGTCTTCTCAGAGTCTTTGGATTACACTGTCTGTAAAACTGCTGTCTTTTGAAGCACTGCAGTCAAGCAATCCAGTAGTCTCTGTAGTTTCCCTTATTGTACTTTAGTTTGGCAGAGCCCTTTTAGAAGTCTGCAAATTTCTTTCACTCATGATTTTTCTTCATTTACACTTGGCAAAAATTGTAGTTTTTTCATATTTGCCTTTTTTTTTTT
>VXAV01005453.1:112988-144827 GCA_013399715.1 Alectura lathami | reverse complement strand
TTTTTTTTTTTTTGAGTTGTTCTGTGTTGCCATTAGTGATGAGACTTTGGATGGGGCTCTCTGCTTTGCCTTCTTTTCCTCTGTCCAAATATCACTAATTCCAGAAAGCTTTTGGGTGTAAACTTTGGTGCAGGACGACTGTTGGTTATAAACTCCTGTATGTATTCATAGGGTGAATAAAGGGTTACAGATTTTCCTGTTTATTCAGCCAGCTTTGTGCGTGTTCATGCACCAGGGCTCACCTGCTTGTAGGCCCTTCTCTGTGGTGAAGAGCTTGTTTAAATGCTTGATTGTGAAACACTACTGTTGCAAAGAAGGATGAACCGCAGGTGTGTTCAGTCTCCTGACTTGCTGTTCGGACTCTTCTGACTAGTCTGAGGTGTGGTGAGGGTTTTGTGTGATTTTGGTCTCTGGCTTTGATAAGCAGTGATGTGAGAATACTTGTCTTATTCCACAGAAGACATTAATGCCAACAGACAGGGCTGACCTCATTACCTCCCCCGATCTGCTGCGTTGTGGAGAAGCATGGTAGGGTTGTGTAGTAAAGTTACCAGCATCTCCTCTGCGTGGTTAGAGCTGTGTTAGCTTTGCTACGGGCAGTGGCCTTTGCACTGGCAATGGGAAGAGATGGATGTGCCCTAATGAAAAAAAAAAAAAAGGCAGCTATACATAGGATCAACATAAGTATTATTGCATGTTAACAGGTACAAGACCCAAACATGAAAATGCTGTATCTGTAACTGTAATTGTTGAGGCCATTTTGATTATTTAGTTATGCAGATGTACCTCCCTCTGCCATTAACTTGTTTTCCAGAGTGTGCTGTTCATCTATTTCAAACTCTCTAAATGCATGCTTGGCTTCATTACTTGCTACTACAAATCAAATAATAAGGGATAAGTGCCTACATGACACAGATTGACTCACATCTCAGGTACATTCATTTCTTTCTAGCAGTTAGATGGTGCTTTCTGTGTTGGCCTGGTTATTAAATGAGATTTACGTAGTCTCTGTGGTTATTTTGCAGATGCCTTCTTGCTTTTCTCTCTGTATTCTGTTGTTCTCTGTTTCTGTCTTTCTTTCTTCTCTTAGATTTTTGTGGTAGGAATTTTTTTCATACTTAATTTACTGAAAAAAAGGCAAATATTTGTAGTTTAGAGGCTGCAGAGCTTAGAAATAGTATATAAGACAGAATACTAGTGCTGTTCAGATGAGTGTTGTTCTAGTGAGCTAGTGGTTGGCAGCCCTGTCCACGTCAGGGGGGTTGGAACTAGAAGATCTCTGAGGTCCCTTCCAACCCAAGCCATTCTATGATTCTTTTGATGGTAGGAGAAGGGGGAATGGGCTAAAACTGAAAGAGGGGAGGTTTAGGTTGGACATCAGGAAGAAATTCTTCCCTGAGAGAGTGGTGAGGCGCTGGCACAGGCTGCCCAGAGAAGTTGTGGCTGCCCCATCCCTGGCTGTGTTCAAGGCCAGGCTGGATGGGTTCCTGGGCAGTTTGATCTAGTGAGCTAGTGGCTGGCAGCCCTGTCCACGGCAGGGGGGCTGGAACTAGATGATCTTCGAGGTCCCTTCCAACCCAAGCCATTCTATGATTCTATGATTTTATGAGTTCATGGTACTCCTCTGTTATTCCTACTTGTACTGTAGGTGATTTAGGATTTCCAGCTTTTAAACACCAGCATATTTTCATCACAGACTAAATAGCATCCAGACTTTCCAAGGCTTTCTCCTTGTCTCAGCTCTTCTGTGCTGACACTGCTCCTCCACAACTACACAGACTGGTTTTCCAGTTACAGCATCAGGTTACTTTTTTACTCTTTTCTGAAGACTGTAAGAGCAAGGAGTTGGTTGGCATAGATGATATTCTGGAGCCTGAAAATGCTAGGAGATACACACTTAATATCAATTCAGTAAAGGGAGAGACCTGTGTATTTCTTGGCAATACAGGACTAGGATCATTAGAGAACACTAATACTTTGACCATTGCTTATAAGGAAATAATGGTAAAGATGTCTTGCTTTTCTTGCTTTGCAAACAGTGTGACCAAAACACATTTTTAATTCCAGCCTCTGCATTAAAATGAGATTAGTGTATTCTTTGTAGTCAACATCTTGTGATTGTGTAGTGTTTAGAGGTTGTTTGTTCAACACTTGTCACGTTTAATAGTGAGAGAAAAATATTGTCCTACTACAACATTTTAATAATAATAAAGTTTCTTATATTTTAGTGCCCACAGATGTGGGAAAAAAGTTTCAGATATGATTGGCCTGAAAATATTGTACAGAAACATTCAGGCTCCTTGCAGCCTAAGTCACCTACATAAGTTGCTGTCCTAAAAGAGCAAGTGTTAGTTTGAAGAAGAGAGCACTGCACATGCCTTCCATTAAAGCATTCCTTCCTCCAACAGCATTTTACTCCTTATTTTGACACTTCAGTATGGCCTTACCCATCTCTCAGTGTAATCTGTAGAAGATCACAGAATCATAGAATCATAGAATTGTTTGGGTTGGAAGGGACCTTAAAGATCATCTAGTTTCATCTCCCCTGGAACTGGATCCTCCTTGACAAGTTTGGTCCTCATCTTCCTTATTCCCCTTCAATCAAAGTAACTGGAGTATTTCTTCATTCTGGACTACTAGCAGGAGCCACTAGATTACCACAAACTATTTTTTGCTTCTTGACCCAGTTGCCCACAACGCATTCTTTGGGACAAAACAGCTGTGCTTTTGTAGTATGTTACAAGGATAACAACACTAGAGCTGTATTTGGCAAGGACGTACTGCTTTAAATATCAATGTCTACTACACAAGAGGACATAAAGAAGTGGGAGGTGAGTATGACCATTATAGATGACTATGTAAACCATGGCTATCATGAAACTCTGAAGGAAAATACTCTGGATCAACAGAGTTGGTTTGGTTATGTCAGGGGACTGATGTATTGCTTCTGTATTGCTTTGACCTTGGCTTGCATACAATGTTATTGCTGGGTGTGACAGGATCTATCACTTTTTCAGACATGTATTTTAGATATTTTAAATTCTTTCTCTAATTCAGTACTAGAAATTGAAAGTGAATTCCACCAGAACTTCATACATCATGAATACATAAGTATGTACACTTTTATTTTGGAATCAGGTAGTAACTTCAGCAGTGGGTTAAATACTGTAATAAGGATGCATAATATGACATAACTTTGGGGCAAACTTACCCCTGAAGATTTTGATTTAAATCTTAAATTTGATCTCTTTCACATCTGCTTGACTTAACGTGCAACTAAATACATGGGATTTTATTTAAGTTGCCCTGCAATGAGATAAATTACAAAAGTGCAGGAATATATTTGCTTTTTATCTAGTTTTACCACCTAATTCTGGAGCAGTTTTGAAGTCTTTTTGTGTCTGCTAGGCATTTCAGTTCAGCAGCGTTCAAGTTGTGATGAGGTTGTGTTTAGCAGAAACCATACATTGATAGTAAGAACAACAACTGTTGGACTATCTGAAGATACTAACTGTGTTATGCAGAATGGTCCACTTATCTCCTTTTGCGTTACATCCAAAGTGAGATGCAGTTTCTTGATCTCAGCATACCAAGAATGGTGCAATATCTGCCCCTTAGGGAGAGAGGATGAGGCAAATGGAGTGAATTAGGGAGTGCAATACCAAGCTGATGTGCTTGCAGATGAATTGAAGCCGTTGTAAAGATATCTGATAGCAAACCTTATCATCTGATTACAGTATTATTGCTACCAGTGGGTGGCACTAACTGGGACCCCTGGTTTACTTTTGGGGAAAAAAAAAAAAAAAAAGGACAAAACCAAAACAAAACAACATGAAAAAAATCTTCTAAAAAGCACTGCTTTCATTCACATTTACATCATGGTAATGAAAACTTGACAGTTCAGGAGAAATAATGATGAAAGGGAGTACAAAACGTGAGGAGAGATTTAAGCAGCTTTCAGCCTTTTCCATAGAAAAAACATTCCTTTTGCTGTTAAGGTGCCGCGTTTGTTTTAATCTTTTTTTTCAAGGAAAACATAAGTTCCTGCTGCATCTGTCTGCAGCACATGTAATGTAAAGCTGTTTCAGGGATTTTAATGCTTGCTGACCTAAGACAGCAGCTAGGAATATCTATCTAAATGGTAATAAGAACCTTGAAAGTTAATCCATGTTGGTGTTCAAAATACTCCAAATCTTTGGCAGTTTCATTTTGTCTTGTCCTGGCTATTAAAACTAAGTAAATCCACAAGTTTCCAATAGAATTGTTCCAGAGGCAAGTGACAGAATTTGCCAGGAGTTTCTGTCAGGCGGATTTGCAACATGGCTGTTACCATAATCTCTGGTCTGTTTGAGAGGTATATACGAATACATATATTTAAACAGAGCTGTTAAACAATCAGACACTGAGAATAAAGTGGGCTCAGGCTGGAGAGCTGATACAGGCTTTCTGCAGGTGCTGGAGCCAGCTTTATGGCACTTGGTGTAGCAAAAGTAAGAAAGTTGTGGTGACAGTACAGTTTTTCAAACAATTTCTGTTAAAGAAGCTGAAAGGGACTTTTTATTTTTATTTTTTTTCCTGAATTGATTCCTAAATCACATTCAGAAACTTCCTTTTAATAAAGATTATCAGAAAACTAAATTATGTAAACACAAACATTTGAGTCAGTGAAGTCGCAAAGGTGCTTCGTTGCTGCCTCTGGGTCATGGACTGTGAAGTGTTACGTGAGCTTAAACAGAGTGAGTTTTTTCTCACCCTGTATTCTTGAATGAAGTACAGGAACTGCAGTGCTACTGCAACAGTATCAAATGTAGAGTGCTGGTTCCAGTGCATTTAGAGAGTATTAAAATTGCTAGTTTTAGAGTTAAAGAGCTTTCAAGACTAGGAAAAAAAAAGTCTTGTTATCACACTGTTTGCTGCAGACTCACTTTCACAGACCTCTAAGATCTTAGTTTAAATACTTCACTAAAATTGATGATTTTATCAACATTTCTCATAGGTTCTGGACCAGGCTCTTGGAGCAGGGCCTGCAGCTTTGATTGACCTTTGGCTGCAGTGCTGCTTTGTTTTGTTCTAGATGTACAAATCAGCCTCCATTAAAAATAGAAGTAAAAAAGTGCCATTTTGTTCTCCTGTCTGAGGCTGTCAGAGTGATGTGTGGCCAGGTAGCTGGTCTTCTAAGATGGATACTTCATTGCTTGCCAGTTTTTAAAATACTTTGGAAAGAATGCTTCAAGTATGTTGGATGGTTCAGAATTCTTTATTCTGTAAAGAATTTTCTGTAGTTATGAGAGCACTGTTAGGGGATTGTTGCAAAGGGTATAACTAGTGGTACAAACGTTGTTAGTGTTGTTAGCCCTAGGACAAAATGTGTTATTTATGATAATCAGAAACTACTTGACTTATTAGGTCCTTTAACACTCCGTCAGCTATTGTTATGTTGTCTGTTAATCATAATTAATGTGCTTTTAATGTAAAAGTCTGACCTCGTAGGTAAATAGAGGAAGTCTGCAGAAAAATGAGTAGAAGTGCAGATGTTCAATGAGACATTTCTTTGTACTGATTAAAACATCATTTATATGTTACAAAAGTTTTGGAAATACAGCTTTTCTAATTTTTTTTTCTTTCTTCTTGATGATTTTTATACAGATTGTATTTATCTTATAAATGTTAGTTTTTTAAGGCACCTGTAACCTGAATGGTGGATTGCAACATTTACAGGTACAGAAAGTTAGCTGTCAGAATGGTTTTCCCAGCAGGACATCTGTATGTAGTAAATGACAGAGTAAATGACAGAGAGCTGATATGAGCGTTACTGTGATTTTTTCATTACTTTATATTTTTCGCTGTTAAATTTTTCTGCTTTGAAGAGCACTGAATTCAATATAGTAATGCAGGGGAAAAGATCGTGCTGCAGTTATTACCAGGNAAGAAGACGACTTTTCTCAAATATTCAATTTGATTCTAACGCTTGAAATAGTACATCTGTTATTAAAGTCAATGTAGAGATACAATTGTATCTTTCCATTGCATTTGAACTTTGTAGAAGTGCCTGAAGGAAACAAAATCAGAATACACTGTGAATGTTTCTATTGCAACAAAGACACAGACTTTACAGTTAAGTTCTTACAATCTAAAAGCATGAGTGAATTTAGAAGAATAGATGATGAAGACCAGTGTATATAGATGAGAGCAGCTGTGGGGTTGGGTTATTCTGTGCTTTAGAAAGGCTGTAATGAAGCTAAAATGTCTGTGGGCCAGATTTTAATCTTAGTTCATCAAGTATCTGGAAACATCCAGAACAATTCAGTTTGTCAAAGTTGTGCTTAGCCCATTTAAACTGCAGTACAACTTTTGTGGTTTATATTTGCTTTTCCAAAAGAAAATGGTTTTATACGTGCTGTGATAAATGGAGGGGTTGCTATGTCTTACAGCATCATCCAACTTTCTATTCCCAGTGAATTATTTACATCCCACTTTCATTTTGTCACTGTTATTTCCTGTATTGAATAGGAAATAGGAGAAACCTCTTTTTTGATGTACCCTACTTCCACACATTTCCCACTGGTTACCTATAGCAATTATATAAATTAAATCATTATTTGTTAATATAGAAAAGGATTAAAACATGTACTCTGAGAAGAGCACATGCAAAGCCTTCTATAGCCCATTCAATATGTCATATAGAGGTGGCCTGTTGTTTACTGCATGAAATAGGCCATAAGCAGTTCCTATGAATGTTGGCTCTCACGTGAGAAATTTGCTTTAGAAATTATGTTTAATTTTTTCTTTCCATTAACATTGAATATGAGACTTTGAATTGTAATGAGGTCAAAGTCACGAGAAGTGATTTACGGTATGTGTAAGGAGCTAAGAGACTTTGGTATGAAGTAAATGAGAAAAAATCCCATATTAAAAAATGAGTGGCTTCACCTTTGGAAAAATAATGATCGTGCAGTATATGACTTTCTAAGCAAATTATAAGTTAATATGTCTTTTATTTGCAGCGAAAGCTAATTAAACTTTGACTTTGTAACAGACACTTTTTAAATCTGCCAGCGTAGGTGTCACTTACAGAAATACATTAAGTACTTCTACATAATAATCTAATTAAAATTTAAAAAGTTAGTTGCAAATTTATCAGAGCTAAAAATGTCATGTTAATTGAGATATGTGGCAATATGAGACTTAATTTACCATGGAGAGGGAGAAGAACTGGACCAGAGGGGCAACTGCTCCAGAAACATTGTGACTTTGCATCAAATCTGTGAAAAGCCGGTTCAGAGCTTGGAACAGGTTCCCTTCCAATTGAATGTCACCTAGCTGCAGAATTAGGAGCCATGAGTTTAACTCTGGTGTATAACAAAGCATCAAAACCTCAAGATCTGAAATTGCATTTCTGATGACCGTGACATTTGAAAAAAAGAGACAGAAGGATAGAAAGTTTCATTGAAGGTCTTTGACTTAGAAAAGGAGAGAGATCTAATACTGAGGAGTTGGACAAATGAAGGCACTAGACCTAGTCCTGTTGGCTGGTGAGTGGCAGAGGAAGCCCTAAATGGAGGATATGGCATGAAGCAAGCAGAGCCAAGGTCAGACTCCAGTACATGACTGCATGGAAGGGAATTTCAAGCCTAATAAAAGCCCTTCACGGTAAGAAGTTGACAGCTGCGGATGCTGTCATCTGAAGAAGTTTGAAATACTTTGTTGAACCCAAGAGACTAACTCCCAGGAAACTGTTGCATTACAATTTGTGGGATAGAAGCAGCAGATTACTGAGTGCTGGAGGAAAGCCTGAGTTACAGAAGGGTGAAGAAGGTGATCAGTCAGATGGCGTGTTGTTCTTTAAACTGCAGCATCTGAGTATTTGTACTGAGACATCTCTGAGCTGACATCAAGAGCACATAGTGTCAAGTTAACATGTCAGCCAGAAAGAGGATAAGATCCCTTCATGCAGTGAAGGGATAATAAAAGCTGAGATAAAAAAGCTGAGGTGCAAGAATCCCCCTGGCCCTGTTTGTTTTTTTTTTTTTTTTTTTTTTTTTTTAAACTTCAATGGTTGATATTTTCATAGGAGATTACAAATCTAATACTCACACTTTGAGATACTGAGTGTTTGCTGCCTGGCAAAATGCAGTTTCAAACCCACAACTGTATGTCAGCTAACACGACCAAGTTTTGTTTTCCCATAATATCAAATCCACCAGAGGTAGAAGGAAAACATGATATAATTTATATAAAATATTTGTCTCTCTTTAGTTAAATTAACTTGACCCCCTGGCTTCAGTCTCTGTTCTTTATAACACTCTTGATAGACATGGCCACAAAAACAACCCCAAATCAAGGATTTGTGCAGTAGAGTTGTTTGTCTATACCATGACGGTGTCCTGGGCACTTTGTTAGGAAGATGACTTCCCCCTTCCGTGCAGTAAGATCCTTTCTTTCCCTGTAATGGGTAGGTCCTTTGAGAGAGAGACCATATGACATTCTATTTGCTTAACTCTTTAGCCTTGCATGTCAGGGTAAGAACCTGCAGAGCTGCGTTTAAGCGTCGAAGTGGAAAAAAAGGGAGGAGGGGACAAGATGTGCATAGATATAAATCTTCATTGCTTTTGCTCAGACAATTTGTCTGAAAGACATCTGGTTTTGCATATTTTATGCTTTTTATTAAAAATAGATGTAGGTGTTTGTTATCTGCCTCAGAATAATAAAAATAATAGAAGCTTGTGTGTTTAATAATACAATGGCTCAGTCTAATCACACACTGCTGGTGCAGGAACTTAGATCTCAGAGATACTGGGCTGTATTTGTCAGTGACAGGAACAGTGCAAATTGCCCGGGAAAATGCTGATAATATTGAAAATTGTTCGTTGTATTTGTTGGAAAAAGTGAAGATGTTCTTGGGTTCTCAGCATGTACAGATCACTCACGATTAGTTCAAAGTGAACCAACTGAAATTGCCTTGATAATAATACCGTTGTGTCATCTGGAGATACTGAGTGCTTATCAAAATCAGGAACACACAAAAAGGAATTATCTCTGCGGTAGGGCGTAAAGAGAGGTTTCCACACCGCACAGCAACAGTTAGGGGAAGGCAGAAAACGATGGGAACGCTGGAAGGGAGACAGACCTCTGCCCAACGCTGCCCGCACTGTGCTGGCAGCCAGAACCTGCTGCCACCCCAAGGAAGTGGAGTTGGAAGAGTGCAGTTTGAGAAAAGTTGTGGTTCACCTGCTTTACTTTTCTGTGTGTATCGAACTCTTTATTCAAACTTACATTCGCAAAGCTTTTAATCCATCGTGCAACTACAGTATAAAGTAAATCACTATTGTTCTTTATGTGATGAAAGTTAGGGTTTATCTTTTGTCTTTCTGCAAATCAGCTGCAGATGAAGCACTTAACAGGACTCCAGTATTACTATTTTTTTCAACTTAGTTAATCAATTTTAGTATTTATTTTTTCCTCACTCACAACATTACTTAACAAAAAGAATCATATTACTTAAGACATGAAAATCGTTTTGCTTACATCAGAAAGTAACGTTAGTCCTTCAACATGAACACGTACATGCAGACACACACAGGTAAGTTATAGACAGGGAGATTGCATTTACTGAGATGTGTGCTGCTATTATGTTTCCTCTATTAACTGTTACCAGGTCGCATAAAAATAAAATGTACCATAAGAAGACATTAGCCCTGGCTACAGAACTGGAAACCCATAAATGTTACTGATGCTAAAGAGTCTGTTGAGGCTGGGTTTGTAAGGCCCAGAGGAGGACCTGGGGCAGTACCACAAGCTGCGCTTTTCTACCTCTGAGAGGCTTTCAGCCTTTAAGTGATGCAAAGGCCAGCGACAGATGCAGATGTAAATACTCTGGAATGGTCTGGAGTTCTGTGACTGACATGTGCATAGGAAAGACAGACGCAAGCTCAAGAGTTATAAAGAACAGAATGTGGGGAGAGAGAGGAGAGCTTCTCCAGTCTGAGGCACATCTCTGGATGAGCCAGCCTTCAGACCAAGCCCAGAGAAAATACTGATTTCCAAAACAATAGGGCATACAAAAAAAGACATAGAGCTTCTGTTTCTTATGCCATTCAACGAGATTTAGAAGGAAATGCGGCCAGAATTAATGGTCATTACCTGATGAAAACCAGACATCCTTGGGAATAAGCTCATACAATCCAGGATAAGGCTAAATGCAATTAAAAGGACTCCACTGAGGCCAAAATGGCAGAGGAGCCAGAGGAAACAGATGGATCTTGAAGTATGGAATCATCATCAGGAGGAAAGACTTTTTTTTTTTAATAGAAAAAAGAAAGAATGAAAGAAAGAATTCTGGGTTAGGTATGTAAAACATACGTGTATTGTCCTAGAAAGCATAAAGAACTTTAAAGAAGTGACAATGACAGTCATTTTACAGAATACTTGTAAAGGGAGAATTCCTTTCAAAAGACTGCATATGGAATAAGAAAGTGATTGTCAGAATTACTTTTGAAGAGCTGTATGAATTTGTTTATGATAAGCAAATGGCAGCGTGACAGTGCAATTTAGTAACGTATCCAGTATATTAGGATTCATGGGCTACCCAAAAGTTTTGCCCTCAGGCAAGACCTGTAGTAGTTGCAGGATAATGATTTATGCATTGTAATAAACGTTACTGCTCAATCTGTTTGCTTGCTCGATGGTTAAAGTCCCCAAAGAAAAGTCTATCTCAAATTAGGATTGGCATGCTTTATCTGTCAACTTTATATAGCACTCTAAAAGTCATTCAGCTGACAGACATATCAGCAGAATGTTTTATAGATGTTGTTTGTTATGAATCTTTGTATGGGTGGGGAGAAGCGATGGGGCTGTGGTGCTGTGTGGCAGGATTAAAGTTGCGTGTAGATGAGTAGTTCCACTCAGTGGTTCACTGCAAATGAACATCTGGACTACATATTGATTCCATGTGTGCAAATGAGATCAGCCCAAATAATGACCAGAATCAATCAGGTTTCAGGGTAGAAGTAACGTACACTGGTACTGATTTGTTAGACAACCAGAATTGGCAGCACCTTGCATAATTTGGCACCAATTGACAAAGATTAGACTGTTTTGGGGCCTGACTGCATATTAATTTGACCCACCTGACTCAAAATTATGTAGACCCCCCCCCCCCCCAAATATTTTGCAAAGTGAAATCAGCTGCAGCTTAATTGTCCCTGCCCCCTCCTTTTCATACCAGCCCTAATTGTTTTAGACAAACAAGTGAGCTTGCGGCCTGTTCACTTTACACAGGAAGACATGAGTTCTTTGATCCATACAATATTCTCTGCTTCAACCTTGGAGCTATTTACTAAGGAGATTTATTTGCAGACAGACAGCAAAGCAGTTCTTTACAAATGGAAATGAGTTCAGCTTCTTTGATTTTTTGGCTCAAGTTTCTTCCCTCCTCTAGGAGCCATATAGCAGAACAATTAATACGTACCTGCTCTGTTTTCTTATTTATTGGAGAGTAGCACAAGCAAATGGGTAGAAATTACCCAGATGTTGTGGAGAGTTTTAGAACAGTGTGACACCTCTGCACCAGGCTGTGGATGAAACAGAACTTGCCTGGCTTTAGGGTTCAAACTAGACTTCAGTTCAGACAAGGCTTGTGATGGCTTACAACCCTTTTGACCAAAGCTGGTCTCATTTTCAAATCACATTAGCAAAATAAATAAATAAATAAATAAATAAAAACACACGTTATATCAAAATCAAGTGAATTGCTGGTCAGTCTGATGACTGAGAATGAGGAGACCCGAAAGTTTCTTTGTCTCACTTTGGGCAAAATGAATGCAAAGTGTCTGAAGTCAGTGAAGCTGCAGGGATAACTGAATCGTTGCATGGAAGAGGAGAATTTGGCACATCTCCCTTGTGATCTCTTGGTATATTGCAGTGGGCTTTCTTCACACATCATAAATTCAGGATTGGCTGTGTAGACCCCAAGAAGAATAAAGAAATGGATTTTAAAATATGTGCTCACCCCAAATGATTTTTATAGTCTGACACGAGTCATTTTTATTATTTGCTAATTGTGCTATATCTGGTACAGTCCAGTCCCAAAGGATCTATAACGCTTTTTAGGGATTGCTTCCATAAACTGTGACTTACAGCACCCTTTAGGAACACTAAGTAATTTGGGCTAGAAGGCAAGGAAGCCAAAATGCCAGGTGGAAATTAAATAGGCAAAAAGTAATTACCTGCTCAGGTCAGAAGGGCTAACCCTTCCCTGACGAAAGCGCAAGAGAATCTTTAATGATCACAGGTGGTGGAAAATTTTTGTGACTCGAACCAGGAGCGAGGCGTCCAGCAGACCACCGGCCCCTGGTAGCATGCTGGGGTTCTGGCTTAGCGCTGACCCAGGGCATCAGCCCGTTCTGCTGAACCACCTGTGATTTCGATAGTGTGAGATCAGGAAACAGGCAGAGAAACTTGGTACACCTCTAACGCTGTACCCTGCTGGGTGTCTCGGCATCGCACGGTGATCTTTCTGTCCAGCTCTTGCCCCTGCCTGACCTTGCATCGCTTTCAAGTTGCAGTGAGATCAAACAGAGTGTCTAGGGGTGACGGGGGATGTTTGTTTTGTTTCTGTGAATGAGCATCGCTTGTGATGTATGGCTCATGGGCCTGTTATCCCTAATGTGGGCAGTTATCCCTAACAGGGATAACTGTTTACCCTGGAGAAGGGTGCTAGGTGCTGGAATCCGTGATTCCTCTGTTCTGGGAAAAATGATAACAAGATTATTGGGGATCTTTGAGCACAAAACAAATTCTATCCTAACTAACAAGCAGGTTGTGCCAGCTCTACTTACTGCATTCCTATGGTACTTTTCTTAAAATAAACCTCTACTGTGCATGAAGATGTTTGGATCTGTCTGAAACTGTTTTCTTATGTGCCTAAATTAACATGTAAGTGTAAAACAGTGACCCTTCTGGCTTCCTGGAGAAATTCATGCGCAGAACAAATACTGCTTATATCTGCCGTTTCTACTTCAGCTGCTGGTGTCTGGTTTGAGAGCATTATTAACAACATCCAACTGACATAAATTTTAGTTTGTGGGGGAGTGAGATGTTTCTCTGAGTGCTTGTGCCATGTGGATAGCATCAACCTGCCCAGAAAAGGACAAACCAAGATACTGTCATGTCCTATCTATAATAAAACCAACCCTCAGAGACTCTGACTACCCTAAGTAATGCAAGAAGCAAGCTTTTCATACAGTGATGGTATTTGACAATGAATCACTAAGCCCTCTTTTCCTGTCATCTCACCATTCAGTTCATTATGTTTCCTGACAAAGAATAAAAGAAAGGGTTTTTCTTCGTAGTGTTTATGTCGTTAATGTGTTGTTTATAATCAGTAATTTGTTTCTTTGAAGGGGTGTATTTCATTATATAGACACGCCTTTCTGTGGTTGATTTTTTCTTTGACTTGTTTGTTTTTCATAAGGAAAATGTCTTTTCATGTGGGATTCTTTTGCCTTTGTCTCTTTTTGTTATTTAGTGAATGTCTCACTGATGCTGATGAATAGTGATATATAAATGAAATTAAAAAAACCAAACAAACAAGGATTAAAAGAGGAGTCACATTTTGTAGCATTTTAGAATTTGTTTTTTATAGTTGCTACTTTAACATCTGAAGGATGGAATAATTGATTCCTGTTTGTCTGAATCCAGAAGGTACTGCTGCGATCACTTAGACTGGTTTGAAGGTTGCAGGATTTCCGTACAGTAAATCCTGAATCAAGCTGCTGTAATCTGATTGCACAGGAGCGTACCTTGTTAAAGATAGCTGGTTCAGATATCAAACACAAGAGATTATAAGAATTCCCGCTGGTTTAGGTGTATAGACATAAACCTGTGTTCAGTTACAGAGGGAGTGTAAGTGAGCTTCAGAGCAGACTCAGTTGCACAACTAGGGCCATTAACACCACAGTGATGCTTCTCTCTGTTGAGGGTATATTTCTTTGCATCGTGTTCCCCAGGGGTTCTCCAAGATCATGGCTCCTATGACACTGTAAATGCTTTCGCTGCTTCCTGTGGTAAAGTTCACCAGCAACAGTAGGACAGCGATACCATCATCTGCTGTATCGCTGTGCGGCTTGTTCCTTTGCAGCTCCTCCCAGGGAGCATTTGCTGTCCAACTCTGGGCTCGTACACGCAGTTCAAAACGGTAGGAATTGCTTCATCCTCAGAGATTCTTGAATACTCTCCCTTTGTTGTCATCTTCTGTCTTGCCTGTGCCAGAGAATCATTCATGTTGTTTTCTTCAAAAGCACCCATAAGGAAATCTTTGTTTGGCTTCGCTTTTCTATCCTTAAAACAATCTTTCAGCAAGTAAAGATCTGAAGAAATCAAATTGATTTAATTGATACATTATGGGAGATGATGTATGTATTCTGAGAGAGAAAATAAAAAAAAAACCCTCGTTGTTTTTCTAGAGGCAGAGTAGTCAGGCTTTGTGGAGAGGAAGGGGGAGCTGTCACCCTAATTTCTGCAAAGTAACTTTCTAACGCATTTTCCTTCTGGAGCCTGACACTGACTGGACCTGCGTCCTTGGAAAAGTCACGTAGCCCTCTGTTCTAATTCGCCCTTCAGAAAAGAGCTTTAAAAATACCTTCTTCTGCAGTTGCCCAGTGTCCACAAAGTCTTTTATTGCTGTTCAAGGGGACAAGAATGACCTGAACTTTGACTCCACCTTTTGATCAGGTTTTGTAATTATAGTTTGCTGCCTCTTCTTGGCAAAATGTGAAGACGGATGTGGGAGCTGTGCACCTCCACAACACGTCCTGACAGGAGGGCTCCCGCCAGTTGCCTCTGATGGGGTGGTGGGTGGTTGTTTACAGTATTAGTAGTAGCACCACACCGACAGCTTTTCAGAGGACGTGTGCCCATCTGCAGGTTATCCACAGGGGATGATAATGTCTTCTCTCTTAGCTGCCTTCTACCAGATGTACGTTATCTCCTCCTTGGAGCTCAGCTTAAGCTTGCTTTGTTTTGTTTTGTTTTGTTTTGTTTTCTCCATGAGTATGAGAGCTGCTACTGGACGTAAGTAACATTTAGGATACTAAGGAGGTTTAAAAAATGCTTGGTCTGTGGTGACCAGGTGCTAGTGGCTGCAGTGAGGAGAGAGAGAATCGTCTCACTGCTAGGATGTGAGCTGGACCCTGAGACACATTTCATTCCTGATACTACACTGACCAGGACTTTCCAGATGAGTGAATGTTAAAAGCCATCATGGGCTGCAAGCAGCAGCCCTGGCTCCCAGCTGCTTCCATGTACAGGAGGAAGCACTCATCAGCTTGGACATAATTTTTACCAGTCCCTGTGGTTTGTGCATCCCATATGGAGAGGCCTTGGCCTACAGTATAGTGATCAGGGATCTCTAAGAGGTGTGGCTGAGATGTTTTGGAGGGAAAGGAAAGAGTCTCTGTCCTTTCACTTTTTGTGTTAGAGGTTTTCTCACTGAATGGTTGTTCTTCCCACTGAATGATTACCTTTTATTCTGCACCTTAGAAATCAAAATCAGATTTTGGAAAAGCGCAAGCTGTTCTGGTATTCATGAGGGGGGCAGATCCTGCTGCAGCACATGGGTAGGGCAGATAGCTCATGAGCTTCCAGATGAGAAGATTGGAACAGAGGGGCACAGACTGACCAAACCTCAGAGTTTTCAGCACTTGTTCAGAGCTAATGCCATTTCTGAGCTTAAAGGTCACTAATTCTGGGACCTGTGGTGTTTAGCTGCCTCTGAAAACAGTTTTTAGGGTACTGAGTTTGGTACTCAGGTTCCTAAAATCTAACTTTTGCTCTCATATTTTTAGCATCTTAGGCTACCCTGAATTTAGCTAGAGAGCTGCCCTACAACTCTGTCCTCTGTAATGGAAAAAAACAGCATAACCTTTCCCTTCCCTGCATTGTCTTCTCTGCACCCTCTGGGATGCAGTGCGAGTAACAGTGCACCACGGCTCTGTGACCTTCAACTTCCCAGTGATGGCAGCCTTCTTCCTCCTTACCCACGTAAATTGACCATTTATTTTAATATGTTACAGCCTGCTCTGAGAATTGGAAAACTGGGTGCTGGCTCACAGGGGAGGCAGCTGCAAGGTGGGCAGCTGAACCCTGAGCTGTAAATATTCTGCAGAAGTCCTTCCATCCTCTCTTGCACCTTTAGACACTTGAACTGGTAGGCACATCAGCAGCTTTGCTTTATGTCCTACTCAAACTAGGTGGCATGCCAGCTTTTTTAGGCAGATCTATTGTGATAGTTGTTCACAGCTGGTACTGTGAAGTATGTCCCTTTTCCTTTCCAGATGCTCTGTGCTACCAAATAAGGGGAAAACATGTGTTTCCCAGTGCTGTGATAAGCCAGAGGTATAAGTTACAGCTTTACCATATTGAGAGAGGAATGCAAAGTGCACCCTTCCCTATCAGCACAGAAAATGTTTACAGAATTCAGCTATAACACACGGCAGTGTTCACGGAGGAAGCTACATCACTGCTGAGAAGCAATTAGGGCTTTTTCTGTTTTTACTGGTTAGATTTCTCATTAGATACAATTATATATTTTGTTCCTTTTCTCCTTGGCTAAAGTCCTTAAAAACTAAATCAAAAAAAAAAAAAAAAAAAGAAAAAGAAGAAAAGAATTGTATCAGCCCGTTTTAGTTAGCTTCTGCTTTGTATACCATTTTCTAATCTTTATGCACAGCTGAATTTAGTTTAGTTAATAATAAAATATCCAAAAAAGGGAGATAAATGAAAATGAATCTAGTGTAATCTGTTCATCAGTTTGCTGTAGTTTATTTTTTTTCCCTTTCTGCATTTTTTTTCTTGCTTTGGTTTAATGCAGTGCCTTGTCTTACTGGAATAAAAATATCCAGTTTTGTTACCATGCTCTCCTAAAGCAGGAAATGAGCTTTAAAAAAAGGCGTTATCAGCCAAATCAGCTACACAATACGTTGCTAAGTTTCTAATTTTCAGATAGCTATTAAATAAATAAAAACAGAAACTGTGATTGGCACTCAGAAACTCAAATAACTGTGAAATCTGAAGCATTTCCTTCTGCCAGAACATGGCGATTGTCGGGAGAATCAGTTAGCTTGCTTCTTAACTCTATGTCAGAAAGCTCAAACAGCCAAGACAAAGTTCAGAGCTTTAACATTAGCTCACAGGGCTCCATGTTTTCTTCAGAGGCAAGGGAGCTTGAATTGGGAAATGCTCTCCTGGGTAAATGCCGGTAGGTTGTGTAGTATGTAGGTATTCCTGGACACTGACCTGGCTCTCGTTACCCTGGGGAGATGGCTCTTTATGGAAGACACCTTATCTGGAATGTTGTGGTGACGCTCTTGGGACTGAGAAGCTCTCTTGGGCTCCCCAGAAACATACCAGCAGGGACCATGGTGGCCACCAGCAGGACCACCAGGCCCAGCCTGGGCCTCTCTGGGCAAGGCCACCACTCTCCGACCTCCAGCAGGACATCCAGTCACAGATGTGGTGTTGGCTTCTTGCTATTTCTGGCTTGGTGGTTCTTCGGTTTTCACATGTGCTGAGAAGTTTGGTTTGGAGAGGGGAGAGAGGGAGATGGGGAATTTTAAGCAAGCCAGAGATACTACGCAGCCTGGAGTCACAGATATGCTGATGGATGCTGCAAAGAAAGCATTTTCTTTTTGAACTGTCAGCACTGTCTGTGGCTTGACATAATATTTTATCTTCATTTTAAACTTTTTACTCATTATTAAAATATTTAAATTGGCTGGCGTGAAATCCTGTAGGAGCAAGTAGGAGTTTATTTCAGGGCAGCAGTGCTTAAAAGAGCCCCATAAGCAGAACCATGTACGGGGGTGTCAGGGTATCAGTCCGGAGGAAAACTTACTGTCAGTTCAAATGTAATCCATATGTTAAAACTATAGAAAGTGTTTGTTAGTCTGATGGTTTGGCTGATATCACGGAATGTTCTCTGATGGGAGACCTAACTTTTAAGATCACGTACTGATAAGTGCTGCACTAAAGCAGTCTTCAGGCCTGATGTTGGAATTGGAGCGTTGGTTTTGAAATTATATGACATTTTGCTAGGTAATGGCATTAACTGACTTGGGGGACAATGGGTAATGGTAATGACCCTATCTCACACACACAGCAAATACAGGTAGCTCTGACAATGTGGTTTAGGGAACAGGGACATGTATCTGCTGAACAAGTGAACGTGCCACAGGATTCCACCTCAAGAAAACGGGCTGACAATTTGTGAATGCAATGCTGTACTTCCTTAAGAAAGCAGACAGGGGGGCAACTTGGCCATTCTTTGTCTCTTCTGCAGGATTGTGAGTGTGTCAGTAGCACTGAGGTGCTAGCATTACAGTTGGATGAAAAAATGGGTGGTTGAAAAGAAATGTCTGGAAAAAAAAATAAAACTATTCTCTTGTCTTTACATTTTAAGATAAGATTTTGCTCCCAATGTGTGTTCAATTTTGCTTAGTTCTAGGTCAGGCTGAAATGAGGTGCAAATTTGCAAAAGGAGCAGAAAATGACTGCTGTTGAGATAAGCACGGAGTAGGGAGTTGTACAAGAACCAAGCAGGCTCTGGATGCATGAATGACTGTGGTACAGTTTCTTTCTCTGAAAATCGAAGTGGAGTAAGACAGGCTGGGATCAAGGCCAGATTTTCAAAACAGCTCAGGGGCACCTAGATAAGGTACTGCATTTTGGGTTCTGTTCTGTTCTCAGGCATAAGGCAGCCAGACTTTGAGGGCATTGCTGAGAGCTGAGCTCCATTGCAAATCCAAGTCCATACTAATTTCTTCATCTAGGCAATTATCAGTGATCAGCGAGGGACTGTGTCCAGTAAAAATGAGTCCAAATCTGCAAGGGTAAGTCTGTTCCTAAAATAAAGAGGTTGTACTGCTTGAGACTGTTCAGTCTGGCTGAAAAAAAAAAAAACATTACTGTTCTTAGTGTGTATGGCTTGGAGTTCTTGTCCATCCTGGCTAGTTGTGAATGTTCTGTAAGGGTGGATAACTTTAACATATTACTTGTTGGACAGGAAAATATCTTAAAACACACATACTGCAACATGCAAAGTCTTTGATGGGAGGTGCTGATTTCCCTTAAACCTCAGCAGTGATGAAGCTTATGGTTTGGGGTAACAGAGGAATAAATTATTCAAGCAACTTCAGCCAAACTTTTTTTTTTGTACAATATGTCATATATCCTACATACTTGCTTCTGCTGCAAATTCCAGTGATAGAAAAACACACTAATATTTACCAATCAACTTGATTACATTTGACACAGTAGGTTTATAGAATAATTTATTTAAGTGACTTTCAGTTTAAAAAGAAGGAAATCCTTAAACAGGTCATCAGCAGCCTTTCTGTACCTCCTCAAGAAATTCTGTGGGAAACTGTTGGAAGATTGATGATGATGATGATTAATATTTATTTATTTATATTACCATAGTTCCCTTTAAACACATGTTCTTCTCTTTTGCTATGAATTGCATGTTAGGAAAAGCATTTACACTCCCAAGTGTTTACAGTCTGCAGTATTGCTTCAAAAAACTGACAGTCTCAGTAAATACTGTCAGATACAATGTTTGCTACAACTTCTAGCCACTTCAAAATTTTTGCCTTAAGTACAAGGAGAGCAAATTCGAGATACCTTTCTGATATGTTACTGCTAATATTGTACCTTTTTTCTTAGCTTCTATTTAAAACCGCATTAATACTAGCCTGGCTGAAATGGGGTCTCAAACAAATACAGAATACGACCAAAGGCAAAGCTTTCCTAAGCATATCATGGCAAACTTCTTACAAAGGTGCCATGATGCTTCTAATGTTGATCAGACATGAACTTTGGATGAGATGTGTGTATGCACATACTTAACAGTCTAAAATGTATTAGGAGACATATAATACGCTATATCTTTCACTTTTCTATATTGATGTTTGACAGTGTTGCTCTTCTACACAAAATAAAGTTTACAAAAGTATTTTAAGAGGTAGATATTAGCATTGTTTATATATACTTACTGTTCTTATTAAAACGGTAGAAGTGACATTTAACCTATGTTTAAGCTTACAAGTATTGTTTCACTGTGATATTAAGAAGCCCATTCAGAAGTGTAATGTCAATGTTACAGGGAATAAGAAATTACTTTTATTAAGTCTATTTTTAAATTCAAATGGAGAAATGTGCTTGTTTTGTGATGTTGCTATTCTTGCTAGTCCTGTTCTTTCCTGAAACATGAATCATGTTAATATCATGTCATGGATACTTCAGAAAGACACCTAAAGTAAAGGGAAGTTGTGAGTCCATTACTGCAAACACCACAAATGTGATGGGAAGGACAATGAATGCATGTATTTCTGAGGTACAGTAATGCCTTGAATGGTCATTCCTGGTAATGCTGTGTGTCATTTTTAAACCCTTAATGTTTAAATCCTTAATGTTTAAATTCTAGTAGTAGTATCCAGAATGTGCTAGATGCTTCTGTAACATAGTTTGCCCCCTGAAATTGGCCGAGTTTTTGTCTTATTTTTCAAATATATGCAAAGGACAAGTTGATTTGCGAATCTACGTGGCATCTAAGCGTATTCATACATTTCATCTAAGTAAAGTTTGATAACTTACTGATTACTTTACAGCGTTTCTGTGAAATGTGTGTTTACTTGATTTTAAAGTAAGTATTTCTGTAAATGTGAACTAAAGCAGAAGTCTAGGAAATATGTGTCTAGGTGAATGGGTAAGTTATTTTCCAGACCAACGAGCCCTGAAAGAACGAAAAACAACAGCCGGTAGGTAATACCTCTTCCCTCCCCACCACTGAATCAGTTGTCCACATTCCTCCGTGTAATTCCTATTCAGACAGTACACATTTTCCTGTGCTTCACTCATGTTCCATCTTTCGCTCTTGCATTCTCCCCATCATCCTCACGCTGCCCTACTATTTACCTGGTGCATTGTGCAGCTCCGTATTATGCTATCAGCAGGAAACAGATTCATCGCACAACTGAGGTTATCATCACACGTGGATGTCCCAGTTCTTTCTGCATCATTGCTCAAGTTTCTCTATTGGGGGTCATTTTTTGAGACACTAGTTGAAAAAAATCTCACTTTCTTCCCTCTAAACAGCTAAAAACGTCTCATGAAAAAGAGAAGTCAGTATTTACCATTGAAGCAGCCTGAATCCAGTAACACACCACTCCTGTAACTGCATGTTAGTATTCAATTGTCTAAAAGTACACCCAGGTCATACCAATTTATCTGCTGCTAACAAAGTGTCATCATACAGCTTGTCCCTTCCACTGTTTGTCATGGTTCTGTAGGCCACGTTAAATAAAGATATATCACCTGTACTTTGGCCAACTAGTTCCAGTTGCCATCTGGATGATGCCTACGAGTGTCTCCACTGTCTGCATGTCAGAATCAAAATGCAGGTTCCCAGCAGATAAGTCTCTGACTGTAGTGGCTGTTCTGCTGTTCAGAAACTTGAGGATTTTCCTGAGTTGCTGCTTTCCCTTCCTGCTCTGCAGCGAATTTCACCTCCTCTCCCTCTTCTGTCTTTGCCCAGTGAGAGATGAGGCTACAAACCTCCACCCAAGCAATGTCCTAAGAAACACTTGTCGTCAGTAGCTGTGAGCAGCAATACAAGCCAGTCACGCTCAGTCTTACCTTCTCCTGTTGAGATGGCTGTGAAGTAACAAACACCATCCTTGTTTGACAAGAAATTGTAGCCTAGAGCAGCAATGCCTAGGTTTGTGATTTAGAACAACTCTTAACATATAATGTGTTTTTTGGGAGTGTAGAGCAGTAAATGCCAAAATTTGGATTAGGTATCACCTGTAGGGAGAATAAAAGCAAGATAATCCTGACCGTAGACCTCTGTGACAAAATGCACACGCACATTTTGACTGAAAAACATCAACAAAAGTTGGTTTATAGGCAACGTCTGTGAAACAACATCTCGAACTGTTTTGGCTTTTGGCAACCTTGTTTTGCTAATGAGATACCAATGGAAACAAAGGCTATATCTGTTCTTGTCAACTGGAACTTGTAATAAATAGAGACATAAAGATGTGGAATTAGAACTGTGTGGGATTTTGGAGGCGGGGTGGTATTTTCTATTTTTTTTTCCCTTTTTTTTTTTTTTTTTCCCCTTAATGAAGAGCTTATGTCTAATGCATTTATTCTCTGGTTTAGGTTATATAGACATCAGTGGAAGGAGTCCCTTATAGAAAAGCAGGAGCTGGATTAGATCTTCCAGGATGTGGCTCCTAGAGCTCCTGTCCTCTAGGCAGGCTGAAAACCAAAGTCTTGAGCTCTTACAGAGGAGAAGGTGAAGCGCTGAAATCTCTGATTTAGCTTACCTTTGTCTAAGCTTAATATCGGTAAACAATAGTCACTGAACTTTGGAATAGGGTAGCAAAACTGCATGAAATGTTTTAATTAGGGAGGTAAAATATTAATCATGACTGTGCTAATTTTATTTTTCTGTGGAATGATTCATTTTCTGTTATTAGGTATTGATACTGTGAAACAGATGTACCTTTGATGCCAAAAATACTGATTACACATAAATATGTGACTTTAGCACCTTGTAATAGAGGTAGGTTTATACACACATGGCAATTTCTCAGCTGTAGCATCCTGAAAGTAATACTGCTCCTCATGTTCCAGCCCAGTATCCTGGTGTTACATACTGTCTTTAGTTTAAAAGAATGACCATTGATATACAAAAAACATTGCCATGCTGCAGAAGCATGAAGGTTCCCCAGTTCCTTACCATCCCCTAGCTGTCTCCAGCTTGTGACAAGAGAGCTGGAATTGGCTAGGAGGCAGAAGGGAGGAAGCCCCACTGAAGTATTCCCCTGGACATGAGCCTTAGAAGCATGTTCTCGCAGATCAGTGGGATCTGGGGGCTACGTACATTGCCTCTGTGCCTTACCAGAGCCTCCATTGCACTCACCCTGTTATGAAGTGGGCTTTAACACAGTGTATTTTGATGTCAAGTGTTTTGAACTTTTTTATATTCCTCAAAAATGACTGCTAGGAAATAGTTATGTCTATCCCAATACAGAAAATGATCCTAATGGTCATCCCAAAACACTGAGGCCAGCTGCCATGTTTTGGTAGTATTAAACAGCCTCAGCTTCCAGAACAAGGTGGTTGCATCCATGCTGCTTTTCTGGGGGTGATCGTTGGTCCTTACTAACTCCCCAGAACTGTTTTTGCTAGGCAGAGTAGGTATCATCCCAATGATTTTTGCCACAGCTGAGCAATGTAGATGACCACTTTCCAGTGTCTGGAAGCATTTCCTGGCTCTGTCTAGCAGAGAGTTAGCCTGTGGGTTTATTGTCCCCGTAGAATTTACATACAAGTCTCATATAAGTTGATGGGATTTAAAAATATATGGCTCCCTTGCATTTAACTCATGGCCACACAGAGATTTGATTTACTTCAGTTTGTTGTGTAGTATCTGAATGCTAGGACACAATCAAGCGTGAAATCACCAAATGAAACTGCTGGTTAGAAAACAGACCGTTCCTGAGTGAATGATGTTCTTGTGATTAGTCAATGACCAGTTCTCCTTGGGTTGAGGAGAAAGTCTGTGAATTCATAGGTGGAAATGAGCAAAGTTATGGTGGTAAATTGGGATAAGAAAGCGGAAAAAATGTGTACTTTTATGGAGTAATTATGTACACAAAAGCACATTTTCCATTCCTGTTTCCCCCATTCTATGCTTTAATTTTTCTTGACATTGGATCCATTATGGTATCGTATGAGTTTCGTCACAGAAGTAAATAACAGCTTGTTTCCTTGGGAGCAAGTGAAAAACAGAGTAAAAACAGCACTTACTGTTTTTGAAAGTTGTCAGATTGTCATGGTAGTGAAGTGTTGCATCATGTTGTCATGACAACTCAAATTATAAAAACTGTTTTAAAGAGAAATAAAAGCACTCTGCAATGCTGAAAATCATATAACTTTAAAGCTTTTATTTTCTATCTCTTATTTTGCCTCCCTCTTGTTTGTTGAGAAGTGGAAAATATTCATTCAGGACTCTCACCAAGTAGAGACTTGTAGGGCACAGTGACTCAAGGAGCTGTGGACCAGACCATCACCATCAAGAACTGGGGGAAAGCCAGAAAGGGCTGAAAAGGCATTTTTATTTTTCTTCTTTTTGCCTATTTGCACAATTTTTCATTCAAGCAACTCTTTATAATATGTATAAATATAAACAGGTACCATACACTGCATTTATGAGGGATAAAGGGCAGTGAGACTGCACTGTGTTCAACCTGTTTAGAGATTCTGGTGGAATTTCAAGAGCCCTCGGCAATGACCTGTTTCTGTTTCTCCATCAAAATCAAGGAGCATTTACTTACTGTGCCAGTGGCTAGAGAGCAGAAGTAGGTTAGCGCTGACCACTATTGAAATCTCATTCTCTCTGCAGAATGTGCTCGGAATGATTCAGGCTGTTTAGCAAAGGGTGGGATTGAGCTGCAGTACCAGAATAAGATAAACAAACAAACAGACAGAGGTAAACCATGCAGTTTGTCAGTTCCTATGAAACAGCTATCACCCAAACCAAAACACTGACATGTAAGCTGCTGAACAGCAGGAGTACCCCTCACTCTACACAAGGTCAAGGAAGATTTGATATATCACAGTGCGTTGGTCTTGTTACTTTATAACACAGCTTTATGCAGTCCAGCATTTCTGGAGAGAACAATGTTTGCATGTACCTATACTGTCATTTCTGCTCCTCTTGTTCTTACCCAGCAACTTGTTAGGCTTTCAGTCTGTTTCAGCTGGATCTTGCAGATGTGCAGAGATAATGTTCCTGCGACTTCCAGGGAGCAGGCTGCTGTGTGATGCGGTCCCATCCTGTGAGCTCTCTGCCTGCAGGCAGGCGCAGGAGCTCCTGGTGAGACTTCAAAGGGATCTCGTGCAGGAAGCAGCTCCTGCAGACGCCTCGAGTGTGAGAGGAGCTCACTGTTAATCATTAGACCCATATCTATAAGCAGCTGATTTTCTCTGGTTCTCATCTAAATCATCTAAATGACTAAGGGAATGAAACACTCTTCAGAAATGGATTGCATGACAAGAAATCTTGAGATAGAGACGGAAACAGTTCTCTGTAAAGGAGATGGCCACAGAGGTGGAGGAGGTCTTTCTCCTTTAGCCATGCTCTGCATCTTTCTTAAACTGTCTCTTTTTTATTTCTGTACTTGGAGAACTACCATTTTCAAAGGCTTTTGACTTGGGTAGTTCCGTAACAGATGTGAACTGAAAATTTGAAAAAAAGTTGTTGCTGCTGAAATTGTTTGCCTTTATATTTAGCTGCCTTCCCATTCACATTTTGGGACTCAAGCAGTTTTCAATAAAATAAAATAAGATCATAATGGAGAGCTGTACTTCTTATTCTCTTCATTTAAAAGAAAACAGCTTTTGCATTAAATATGGACACAGAAATTTTATATATTACAGCTTAAAATTACAGTGAAGAACAGTCATCTTTGGAACAAGAGACAATCTATGTCCTGTCACCCTGATTAATGAGAGTTTCAGAGAGTTAACAGAATGGGTTAGAAATGAAACATTTTGGTAGCCCAAACAAGAATTGTCTCTGAAGTCGTAGCAGATGATCATTCAGCTTGCACTGCACTGAACAGTCACTCTTTTTCACAGCCTTCCCCAGCATTTCTCCTCAGCCTGTTAATTGTGCTTGATGCCTGTGCAGCAGCCAGAAACGTCCAGGTCTCCTTGGCTTTACCACTGGCAGGGAAAAAGAAAAAAAAAGTGTGGTATGATTATATAATAATAAAGTACACCTAGATATCAGGAGATTTCTAGTTTCACATGGACCATGGTGGTGGTGCAGATGCAGTGGTCTGGTGGCATGTGATGAGCAGAGAAGCTGGGAGTTACCTGCTGTCACAGCCACCTCCACTGACAGCATTTAGCCCTGCTGGGGATGAGAGTTTAATTTTCCCTTCCTTAATCCAACTGTAGTGCTGCATCTCTGATTTTATGTTTTTATTGCATGCACAGGATGGTACCTGCTGTGTCCGAAGCAGTCTGGAGCTCACCCTGCCTTTCTCAGTGAGTGCCTGGACCTGTACCACAGCAGATCAGAGCTGATACAATCAGGCTTTCAAAAGCATAGTCCTACCCTTAGTGAATTCAAACCAAGCCATGCTGTGAAGTGTTCCTGACATGACTGATGCAGAGTGGGTGATTCATAACTGGTTTTGCAGCACAGCTCTCTCACTCGCTGCCTGTTTACTGCTGAGTAAACTGCTGTTTACTCATGTGTTTACCCCAGGCAGCAGAATGCATGTCTAAACCTGCACCACACAGTTGGATTAGTGTACTGTAAGTGTCCATTTATTAATATCTAGTTTTGTATCTGTCTGGGTAGTATATTGCTGATGTACGTACTTGTAAACTCCGTGCTTTAGTTAGCGGATCCTTTAATTGAGGCCAAATGAAAAGAGAAATGTGGAAATCATTTCAAGTGTGATTTTTCATGTGAACTAGCTGTTAACTAATCCTGTATGTAACTTTTTTTTTAATCTAATTGCATCAGATTCAGTCTCTCTAGTTCTGCCTCTCCAAATCACTGTTTAAGAGCCATGCAAGTTGCAGCACGTTTTGGGCATTAATAGTGACCAGGTAGTATTATACTATTTTTAATGAATGTCTGTTTTCTATTCTTTGCTATGCTTTCTTTGGAAGGAGGCCCATGTAACAAAGTATTAAGAAAACACACTGCTGCCCTGGAATGTGTATATTAGCTGCAGATTATTTCCTATTAGCAGATTAGCTGCAAGGCTATTGGCTCTGAAAGGTCTTTGAGAGTATTTTGTTTTGTAACTGATTCAAGCCATGGGAGAGAATTGCCACCCTGATTGGGAAGAAGAATTAGCTACTGTTGCCATGGCCACTGGAGCTCACACTGGCATTGTTAACTCCAGTGCCCTCCGATGAGATGCCACAGCATGAGCTCCTTGGCTTTGTTAATGAAATGATAGAATATGTTTGTTTGGGGCAGGCAAGGAGCAGGCTGGGTAAATCTCCTGTGAGAGATATGCGAATTGGTATTTTTTCCCCTTTTTTCTTGAATTTGGTATCTAGTTTAGGACATGCTGCTGCTTTACGCTACCTAGGCAATGTTTGTTAGGCTGTAAAATCAGTGATGCGGGACTGCCTTTAACAAAATGCTGCTGTTTCCTCTTGGAGGGGAAGGAGCTGGTCCTCTCCCCTCTGCTGCAGAGCACCGACCTGCGGGAACCTGCTGAATCCAGCACAGGAGAGAGGGCTGGATTAGGGCAGCCCACACAGGCATCGGGGTAGGATTGTAAAGCACAACAGGGCCTGTAGAAACTGGAGAAATGATCAGTGTTTGTTAGGGCTGCTGTAAACAACAGTAGCTCTAGTGCTGTCTGTGTAGCTGCAGGCAAGGAGAAGTACAGGACAGGTTTGCTTTCCCATAGCTTTGTCAGAAATTAATTTCTTGCCTGGGCTCTAAGACTTAAAACCCGTACCTTAGAAGTAATGATTTGAACATAGGGGGAAAAAAAAAAAAAAAAGTGTCAATAACAGAGTTAATAGGAGCATAAAAAATGTATGAAATTAATCTAATGTATTTGAGAAATAAATGAATATATTTGACTGATCACTGGTAGGCTGGGATTACTGCTGTTTTGTACATCTAGCTCTGTTTAACTTCTAAGGAAGTTTCAGACACAGAAATATGCAGTATTGGAACTTGCAGCAATGGGAATGGTAAACAGAAAATAATAGTGTTTATGTCTGCATATGAAACTCCTGAAATATATGCAAATAATTTCTATCAAAATGCTTATTTTTAAAATCTATTTTCTCCCTTCTATCACATTCATTGCTAGCAAAATTGGGTCACCTTAATTAAATCTCCTCACTGTCCCAAACTCTTTACTTAAAACAACTTTATGAGATTGTGTAACATGTGGAGGTGTGCCAAAGAAATGTATTTCCATTGGCATAGTGAAGTGTTGGCATTGGGCATTTTTCAACTCAGCAGCAGGGTGTGGATGATAGGCCAACTACATGCATATAATGTGTGTCACACTGAATGGTGGCACGGAGCAACCTACATCATGGGTGGTAATGGGGCTGTTTCACTGCGGCTCACTGTTTCTTATAAGGGATATTTTTAAATGATTGCAGACATACCCTGGGAAAAATCATGATAGGGATTATTACAGAGGCTTTTAGAAGCATGCACACTGTTCTTTATGGTTTCTCAACAAGCTCAAGTTTTACAGTTAAGATATTTGCAAAAAAAGAGAACAGTATCTCCTGGTGAAGAGTCACTTGAGTCTTTTTCAAGGAGAGTGCAGCGCTGCCGTTGCTGCAGAGGCTTCTCATATCTAGAGCTTTTGCTCTTTTATCCTTGCACAGATTTGTTTCTCCCCTTCTTCTAGGTGTATTGCTTGCAGTTTCTGCAGAGGCAAAAGGGGATCATATTGAAACTGGATGAATATGCACAAAAGCACAAGAGGGATCAGGGAAAGTGGTTTTGTTCAGCTTAGATCAGCATCTGGTGAAAAAAAATGGAGGAGATGGTAAACGAACCTCAGCTTTCAGGAGGGACTGCTTTTAGATTGGCACCCGGGCAAGGTGGAAGGCAGTGAATTAGAAGCAGAGAATGGAAGAACATCAGTGTGGCAGCAAGGTCCTGGACAGTGTACTTCCTTGTTCAGCAGAGTTCTGCAGTCTTGGCATTTGTTACTGCTAATCATCTATCACATCAAAATAAAAGGTTAATAAATCCAGGGATAATAAAAAGGTACTGTAAAATACAAGCTATTTGTGGAGCAGGGTAAAAGCTCAGGAGGTTTACACAACTGCTCTTTTCACTGTGAAAAAAATAACCTACTACATAACAGAAAATAGCTGTTTAAGTAGAAAATATCTTTGTGTATATATATATATATATATTTATTTCTCAATATCTCTGTAAAGTTTCTAGGAAGGTTTTCTGGTTTCTGGATCCCATCTTCTTCCCTCCAAACTTCTGGAAGTTGTACAAATTTTGGGAGGAATGCTCTTTGACCCAAGAGTCACTAATAGATCATTTTCTATTATAACTGAAATCGTGATGAACAGGTTCTTTATCCTGAAAACATGGCTAATGCTGCATAGAATAGTGCAGAAATAGCAACTGTCATTTAGGGCTAAGGAAAAGGATCATATCTTTGTTTTGATCTCAAGATACCATTGAACACTGCTTTTCAGATTACATATGGCGACTTTAAGTGAGTAAACATGCAATTTAGGAAACAGCGTAATGGAAATACCAAAGTTGCATTTGATCACTCTAGTTCCGATGACACCCAGATCCAATTAATTCAGTTTTCCTGATTTCTACAGCACTATAAAAATGCAGTCTTATATGGCATTCTACAGGCGAAAATGATGTCTAAACCAGTAGTCATCCTTTGAAAGTCCGGAGTTTTTTTTTGCTTATTGCCTGAGGGAGATGAAAGTCTTCATCTGAGGAAGGTTCATGAATTCAGACAATATAAGGCCTTTGAAATGAATTCTTCACAATCTCTGCTTTTATTTATGTGTTTATTTTAAAAGAAATACTTTACATGTTGTGATATGAAGTGTAGGTTTTCTCCCTGTGGCTAGTCTGACTGCAATAATCGCCTGTCTTCCTGTCTGTCTTTTCATCTTAATGGAGCATTTAACACAAAGACTACTTGTGACCATGGAAATGACAGTCCATTTGGCAGGAGAGCTAGCTTTCTTGTTTGTCTTTCTCTTACTGGAACCACAGTGCCAGGTGTAGAATGGGATTTTCCAAAAGTGATGCTTTTGTCCTCAGTTCTTGGACTTTCAAGGTACGCTTGAATATCTAAATGGAAGATGTCATTTCTGAGACATGCATTTTGTTAGGAGAATAGCATGGTGTTCAGCAGTGAGTTTCTTGACCGGTGTCCTTAAGGAAAAACTCAGGCCTTTCTGTGTACATCTTTTGTGGGTTAGTATGTTTCAGCATGGAATTCTTGTATTTGAAGGGATGGTTGTGTACTTGAATACGGTTCCTTTTGATCTGATTCTGAGATATGGGTAAAAGGTTTGGGGTTTTTATTAAATAAAGAAGCATCATACGTGATTACTAGCTCTTGCTAAAACTTCAGCCTTTGCTGAAACTTCAGCAAGCCCTATTTTATAGGACTTTTACCTGTTTTTCAGAGCGCAAGCAAATCCTTCCTTCTTCCTTTCTTTCCAACTCATTCCTCCAAGAAGAGAAATTAAGTTAGGTAGCTTCTTCCCTACACTTAGGAGCAAGACTCCTAGAATTTCCCATCCAGAACACTTCATGGTTTGTTTTTCAGCTTCTATGCAGATGTAAGGACACATGCTCAAGTAAAATTATCCACACTAAAAGGAAGAAGGATGCAGAGGAACTTCCAGTGTTCTGTAATGAAAGGAGGCTCACTTTTCTGTAACATTTTCCACAGAACACTTTTGTTTGCACATAGATATTGATTTTCCATCTTCAGAAGGCAGTTGTTTATAATAAATACTGTGGTGAGCTGTTTTTGCTCTATTAACTTTGAACACTTCAGAACTGTGGCTTTACTTAGTAAGGGTTTTCAGAGATACTTTGTGATAGAACAGATAGAGTGAAGTCCTGGATTAACATTTCAGATGTATGGATGAAATTACCAGTTTAGATTTTTTTTTTTTTAAATTCAGGGATAGAAATGAACCATATTGTAACATGGGTAAGAATGTGTTCTTACATAGCCTGAAATTGGAGAAATGCTTATAAAAGGAAACTAAAGAAGCACAGAGAGGTGTTATATTGCATAGTGCATACTGCAAATGCTTTAAAGCAATCATTGTTTACATGATGTAACAAATAATGGAAAGAGACATATATGGGAAAGTTTTAGCTGCTGTTTATATGTAAATATTTGTAAATATCTGTAAATGCAGGAAAATAGATTGGAGACTTGCTTTCAGTTGATGTGTAGGACAGGCGGTTGTGTTCCTTCTGGAGATCTCCAACATACAGGGTGGTATTCACACTTATTAAGAACATGCATTATAAGCTCCTATGAAGTTCATTCCTTGTCACCCATAGAGAAGAAACTTCCAAGGCTATACTTTAGCACAGTGAATCATTAGCATTAGTACCAATTCCTTATAAAGGTAACACAGAAGCTTTCTTGTAGGTATTGAAGTATAAGGTAGATACATCTTAAAGAGCATTTCAAAAGTTCAAATGTCTTTGTAGAAACATTCTGCAAGTCCAGTTTGTGCTAGCATTACTTAGCCTTGCTTTGGCTGACTAATATGTATATGTGCCTAAGTTGTATAAGGAGTTAATAGCATCTGTACTGCAGTTGGAAATACTCAAAAGTGAAACAACATTTATATTTTATATTCATCTAATGGAAAAATGCGCGCAGATGTGAGAAGGTGAGTACGATAAATAATTGAGGAGGACATTAGAAGAAGAAATCAAAGCCACTTATATGCTTACGATCTTTTAATTAAAGATGGTTGAGTGCAGATCAGTGGAATTAATTCTAGTTTCCTTAATGGGCAGTGGAAGTGATTTTGTTCTCTTTGTAGTATACCCTTGTTATTTCATTGCGAATACAGATGGTAGTAAATGTAAGTGATGGATAAGGCTGGTGGTTTCTCTGGGCTGAAATGCTAAGTGAAGAAAGTTTCAAAAAGGGCTGCTTAATTGTACAGTTAGACATATACGTTGTGTTATCCCATTTACTTTGTTTTTCCCAAAGATTAAAAAAA
>VXAV01005453.1:91684-104364 GCA_013399715.1 Alectura lathami | reverse complement strand
TAAATACTAATTACAGAGCCAGTAGTATTAAACATTTTCACAGGGCATCCAAAATAATTGCATAATTACTACTGCAATAGTGACATCAGTGCTGGACTACAGGATGTAGTAAAATCATACTACAAAGAAATGGAAGAGACAAGTTGGACAGTACAGCCTGGGTAATTTACAGTGCAGTCCATGTAGCTCACAGGAAAAAGAAAACTTCAGAGCTGAGTTGATTACCATACATAGGATCATCCTGAGGAGAGAATACAACGTGCTAATAAGGACATTTTTCGAATTGATGAAAGCATAGCAAAACGTAGAGTCTGAAAGCTGAAGTTTTATGAATTCAGATTAGAAAATTGCTGATGGGGTCTCTTGGTGTGTTGAAATCAAGATGGGGTGTCTTTTCAGAAGCCTCTTTTAGCCCAACACAAAATCTTTAGCCAAATACAAATTACTGACTTTGATCCAGCAGCAATGAGTTGAAGTTTATTGGCCTGTGATATACAGCTTGTCCTCTCCAACCATAAATTCAATAGATCTTTGGCATTTCTGAAAACAGTGAAATCTCAGTAGAATCTGTGCCAGCATTCTGCTCAGTTTGTCTTCTGGGAGAACGATGAATCTTCATATTGTCTATTGCTGTGGATTGATGCTCTCATTGGAGCTTTAGTGAGTTGATGTTAAATATTGGTATAAATGGCATCCACTTTTCTTTTAATTGGCTTAACTTTTAATCAGGGTGACCATCTTTCTATTTCACATTCTGAAACTTTATTCTCCCTTCAGCAAATCTGCTGCGCAATGGAAAAGCCAGACTTAAATATTTGCCAAACCAAATCTTTTGATTGCACAATTGATATTCACTGTAGAAGATTATGATATCTTCTATGATAAAGAACTGTCCCGAGGAAGAAAAAAGGGTGCAAAGTAGACATCTGGCAAGGGTAGTTGTTCATTGCTCTGTTGCCCAAACACTTCCAGCTGTGTCCTGCTCTGATCTCAGTGGTGCGAATCCCTCCTGCGTGCTCTGCTCTCAGTCAGAGCTCAGCCTGCCTATTGGTGTCGATGGGTTTTCCTTCTGGGAGCTGAGGCTGTGTCTACTGGGGATCTGCTCTGTGAACCAGATCTTCATGCATGCCAGAATTCAGACAGTCCCCATGCAGTGAGGTTTTTTAGTTTTGAGTTAGAAATCTTTGCATGTTTTTTAGTAATGTATGTAGGACAAGACACGTATTTTCTATTTTAGAATTTGCTTGCACGTGTTCTTGCTGTTACGCAAGTATTTGCTTTTTTGCCTTTAAAAAAAAAAAAACTTAGAGTATTTCATCTTTCTGCTGCTTTTGTTTTTCCTTTGAGCTGTAGTCATGCACTTTGCCCTGGATAGGTCTTGGAAACAAAAGACTAAATCTATCCATATTTCTAGTTTCCACTTGGAGACAGTGCTTCCAGGTAGATTATTTTCTAAGCTTTGGGTGTGAGGTGCACAGTCTCAAATGACACCACAACAAATATAGAGCAAACACTGTATCATATTTTTATTATCACTCTGTTCTTTGAACTATGACATCATTAAAACAGGAAAAAATGCCATTAATTTTAATACAAATAATACAGTATATGGTTGCTCACTATTAAATGCTGGTGTTTCAAAGGATAGATGTTTTTTCCTTTGATTTCTCTTCCAGTAGAGTTCTGCATCGGTGCACGGAATTTTGCAGAGAGATGCCTGAATTCACATATTTTTCTTGTTTTTGTTGTGATTTGTGTCTTACGATATGAATGGAAGGATATATACAAAGCAGATTTTCTGCCCTATCACACCATGCAATTTGTACTGGACTGAAAATTGAACTGAATCCTGTGGGCATGAAGTAAGAACAAACAGCTCATTCCCTTCTGCTCCTCTAAACCACATGAACTTAAAATATTAATGAAACTTTCATGAATCACACATAACGTATACTGCCCCTTTGTCCTGGAAAATGCCATGTTTTTATGGTTACTGCTATACAGCCAGGATAATAGGAAGCAGAGTCATAAAACAGTAATTAATACACTTCTCATCTGAGCTTCTTTATTGTGTAGATGCTAATTAAGAGTGATAGATACCAGTGATTGAGTGGCACATAATACATTTGGTCAGTGTAAGTGAAAGGTCAGTTATCATTTTGACTACTTTAAGTGAAAATGTTTTTCTCTTATGTCAGTGATTTCAGAAACCACAAACGTCAAAGCGAAATGCCTTATGCATTCTCTTTATAGAAGGTAGATTTTTAGTGACCTAACAGGTGAGGAGTAATAGAAAGCATTTGATTTGCTATGGGATTTACAACCAAACAATCAGAAGGGGGAAAGAAGATAAAAATATATGTAATTATTAAATCTTGGCATTTTGAGCACCGTCAGTTTAGGGTTTTCTGAGACACTATAGAAGGGGCTGGCTTTCTGAACGATGCAGCCCCTCCTGCATGAAAATGATTCAATCAGATGGGACACTTCAAAGTTCTGCTCTGAAAAATCTCATCCACTTGATCAAAACATGCCTTGATGTTTTTAGAATATTTCTAAGTTATTAATTATCAGGAGAGTGCGAAAGGGTAGCCTTAACTCCCAAACTACAGATGAATTCAGACATCACGGCTTTATCCAATGAGGATCACTGGCAGTAGGAATGTTAGACATCTCACAGATGCTCGCACCAGTGCTACATGTTTAACTTCACTTGTCATCTCTGTGTTCTTCATAGCTTAGACACCTTCTATTTTTCTTTAATACTGTACAACCATGATTAAAGCTGATGGAAAAAAATCCTGTCCTGAGGCTGTTAAGACCCTTAGATAATTTAAAGGATACATGCCTAGGCAAAGACCCTGTTAAGAGAATGACTTCTTTCAAAAAGTCAAGATGACTTTTAAAACTTAAAATTAAAAGATCATTTGGTATTTTGATCTCATATATTATGTAATCCCTGCTGAAGGATGAGCTGCTGCACTTGAAAATGAAAAAGGGAGGGATAAAAAGGAAGGGACCAAAGATCTTTAATTCAGTTTGGTGATGTTTTTTGGGCAGTACCCAGAACAACAGAGTTTGAGCTGGGGACTGCGGTTAATATTGTAGTTCGCGTAACAACTGATTATTTTAAAGTTGGTTGTATGACTTGCTGTTATACCTCCTACACATCCTATTGCAATGTGAGAAAAGAGTGATGCTGTATTAAAAAAAAAAGGTGTAATGTATGTGATAATGTAACAGCAAAGAAACAGGATGGAAAATCATCAGTTCAAAGTTCTAGATGAATAGTAGAGGGTTTTAAAGAATAGCATCTCCCTTCTAAGGTAGTAGTATACTACCAGTGTACTGCAGTAAACTACTGACAGTATGCTACTTGACAGTATTTCTGATAAAGTCCGAGTCTATGTGTAAGGAAGTGGTTTTAGCATGCTTTGAGGTGAGTGACTAAGTCTGATTTCTTGGGGAAGTGGTATGATCAGTAAGGATGATCAGTACAGTGAAAGAGAGAAGGAAGTAGACGAGAAAGTAAGCGGAGGAATAAAGTCAGAGTTCTTATGTAGATGTTTGCAAGAGACTGAAAAAATCTGCACAAACCAGAGAGTAAGCTGCTCAGTGAAAAGGAAGAGCAACTGACTTGGCTCCAGATCTGTGCTGGCGTAACTGGTGTCTGACATACCTGTTTCTTGAGAAGTCCCTTGACCTTGCTAAAAATGAAAAATAAAAAAAGAAAGACTAATGCTTTTCCAAGCTTTCAGCTCTTGGAAGATGCTAGTAACTGGGCAGAAAAACAGGCACACGGGGCTGCCTATGGCCTTGTGAGGAGGCAGGCGAGGCAGAGCTCCCACAGCTCTCTGGTATGCTTTGGATGAGAAACAGTGATATGATTATGGCTTGTGTACACAACAGGGAAGATTGTAACTAGCAGCTTATGTTTTGAGCATAATGCTAACTTACTCGGGCAGCTCTGGGCACACTCCTCAGAAGCCACTAATGACGTTGTAGTTGTGTAACTTGAACAGTCTCTGTTCTTGCTCAGGCTGCCAAGAATACTGCAACCCAAAAAGGCGCTTATGCAACTGCAAGTGAGAAACTTGGGCCACTGCAAACAGTCTCATCTTGACAATTGGATTTTTGTCCAGTCTGGGTTTTCAGCTCATTTTTTATGTTAACAGGCCTATGGTTTTCCTATATAGGTTTCTTCAGCATAACGAGATCATAAATTTTGCCAGGAAGTCAGGCACAATGTACTGCATTATAACTGCATCACTACTCCAGCTTTAATTTGTCCATACCTTTCCCTGTAATTAAGATGCTGACAGTTTTCCAGAAGGTCTGAGGTCCACCACAAAATCATGATGAAGCTAGGTGTTCTTTGGAGGAGAGAAACATTCCTGTACATCTTGTTTGTCTGGCCCTGTAACAGGAGCAGCATGTGGCTGGAAGAGACCTCCTGTGTCCTAAGTTCAGCCCTGCACAATCATAGGATGCCACATTGGCCTTTTAATAATTAGATCAAATTCTATTTTAAAATACGTAGAATTTTATTTTTATGTTTTGTTACCCTGCTATTCTTGTGGAAGGACTGTTCAAGAAATGTGCTTGTTATAAACTAGCTTCTCATTTCTGTCCTCAGTTTATGCCTGGCCATGATTGATGAGAGACCAGACAAGTTACATCGTTAAATGTTTTTTCTCGTTTGTGGTAGAGCCTCCCGTTTATGTTAGTGTCGCCTTAGTAGACTTCAGTCACTGAAGTTCTTGACTTTAAATGACTACAATTTATAAGCAGGATCTGGGAATTTGTGTGGAAGAAAGCCTCTCCTTGTCCTTTTTCTAAGTGCTAATTTTGCCCATTTTCAGTACTTTAACAACCTTTCTCTGTTTGTGAGGTAAGTTTTTTGTCAGCAGAGGAAGGCGTTTGTACTGTGTGTACATGATAATTTACCTGCAGTCAAGATAAAAGTGTTATGTCCTTAATTAATGGTCTTACATTTGATTTGGAGTGCGAGAAGTCTTTTGAACAGTTGAAGTATGTTATAGATTTTTCTCCATGAGTAATGAAAAGATGAGACTCTGACTCAAGGAGACAGTGGAAGCTTCTGCTCAGAGGTGGTATATTGGCATGGAGAGAGGTTAGTTACTAGTGAAATCCATGGAGCGTAGTCTGGGGAGCAATTTTAAAGTAATTTCTGTATGTTTGTGGCAAGAAGAAGAGTGCAACCACACATTTCGAAAATAAAGATGAGCGTAACAGCATAACGTGGCTGATCACAGCACTTGTTATATAAAAATAACTCCTGGGGAAAACACAAAAGCAGTGGCACTCTTAAACCAGATGGTGAGCTCCAGAATCAGGCTTCTTCTTGCTTCCTCTCTTGCTTTGCCTGTTCTCCAGAGTTCGCTCAGCTTATGTAGGGGACAGTCAGGGAGCTCTTGAGACACAGGAAGCTCTGCTAACAACAAAATGGAGACCTGTGGTTGAGGAACTTTCAGGTGAAAGCCAAAGCTGTTTTCAGGGTTAACGGCTGCTAAGCAAGGGTAATGTAGCTCATAGTTTTGGATTCAGGCACAAACTAAATCCCATTCTAGATGCCTGAAACATTTGTTGGACCTGGACCAAATTCTCTGTTTTTATGTTTGGAGAAATGTTGCACAGACTGAAAGTGCTTCTGATTTTGACATGCAAATGCTTACTTGATCAGAATGAATAAACAATAATCTTACGCATAAAGAAGTGTTAAAAGACATTCAGGTTGAGATCTAAGCCTATAAAATCAAGGAAATCCTGAAGTAGGATTATTCTATTAATCTTTCTGTCCTCCTCCACCAAACCCAAACTCCCTTTGTACTAACATTGTTTATTCTAGCAAATGTGGTTGTCTATGTGCCTGACACTGGGGTAGCATTTATTATCCCCATGTGGAACAGTTTATTATAATGTAACTGATACAAACAGTGAAAAAGAAAGCGTTATCTCTGGGATCTTTCTTGGCCCACCAGGGCCTGATTTGTTAACCTTCTGAGCCTGCTGTGACCCTGGCCTAGTGTTCAGTAACACGTCTGAAGACCGTAGGCCTGGAGGCTGTGGGTGGCTATAGCTCTGCCATTCATTACAGTCTTTTATTTTACTTATCTGGAACGTGTATTATTTTGGTTGGGATAATTTTGGACATTTATATATTTTTAATGTATTACAATATTGTAAAAACACCTAAAATCTTGGTTGTTGCTTTCAGCTTCCCAAAATAGTATTATAAAGAGACATTGTAATACTCTACTTATTTTTCTATTATTTATCTAACAAGCCACCCGTGGTGTGTAAATTCCATCAAACAATGTCTGCGTTGTGAAAAAGAATAACCATTGGTGTCTGTTTTAAAAGTTATTCCATTTGCTTAGTGGGACTATATATACATTTAAGAACAGCCAACCAAATTAGGATATGATGAAGTAATGCTTTTTAGTGCTGCTTTGTTTCCTTTTCCACACTGTTCTTTCTCTCTGAATTAAAGAAGGAGCGTTTCTTGGAAATATGAGGGACTTTGTCCTGAGCAGGGATTCTGCCTTGTTGAACCTCAGTCACTTTAGCTCAGCATTTTGTTGTAGGGTAGGGCACTTCTCCATGTGGGACTGGGGAAAGATGATAAATAATAATTAAATTAACACGTTTCACTTATGTCACACGTCTGAGTGCCCTGTGGATATTTGATGTACATGTGTAAATTGGCATTATGAAGTTAAATCCACAAAAATCAAAGTGCATTGAAGAATTTATCTCTTTCCACAAGTACTGACAGGTGAGCATCTGCCTAACTATTTCTTAAACAGATAATAATTTAATGTGTGGCCTGTGACTTTCCAACTGAAGCATATTGAAGCAGATGATGTTTTTAATCTATATATCCGTTGTAATATTTTAACTTTTGAAACTTTTTTTTTTATGTGAGTATCAGCTGTGTAGCATGTTGCATTTTACTAGATTCACAAGAACTAAATATAACACTCAGATTTCCAGGAACTCATAAAAACTCCTTCTTTTGTGCAGAAGAAGGCATTTTTAATGTGTCTTAAAGCATAAATGTTTTACTTGTGGTTTTGCATGTAATGAGACCTATTACTGCTCTGTGCATGGCTACTAGATCTGTGCATGGTAACACAGCAGTACAGATCTCCATTGATAAGTATTTCCCATGTTTTTTAGACAGGATTAACGGATCGCTTGCATGGCAGGCTTTATTTATAGCTTAGAGTTTAAATCTGGAGAAATCTACTGTTTCCAGTGGAGAAGATTTCCTGTTTTCAAGAACTGCATCAGTACAAGAAATATTTTTATTTGCAAATAATCCAAATTATTATGGTAGCATTTTAAAACGTTTCCTCTTAGCAGGCACACTCTATGAGGCAGGCCATTTTGAAATATAAAAGTTATATATTTTAGGAGTGTTCCCCTCCTGAGCAGCAGAGAGTAAGTTTAAAATCAATACTGTTGTTGAAAGCAAAAGAAACCGAAATCCCGCCTTTTTATTTCCTCAGACAGACTTACGCACAGTAGCAGGATTTGCTGAAGCAATGTGTGTTTGCAAATATAGAAAAAGAAATATGAAAACTCAATTTTAATACTTGGTAGTTTATGCAAGTCTGTTATCACCATTAGCGTAATGTAATCAAAATGACTGTCCTAACGTAATAGATCGTGGACTAGAAGTGATTATATACATTTTAAATTTTATGTTTGTGTTTATACTTTAGTTAGTGGTTTAGGCTGTGAAATTTTGGCCCTGGGTAAAAACCCAAAGGTTTTCAAACTCAGAAATCCATGGCTAAAGTATGTTTGGTGGGAGGGAATAATATAATTGCACATAGCTTTTTGATAAACAGCCTAAATTATGCTTCAAAGGACAGATGTGGCTTTAATAATCTGAATCATTTGCATTTTGCGATTAAACTCTGCTTGATTGCATTGTACTTGATATGTATACTTAAATCTATATGTTAAATGTTATACTTTGATATAGAGCATATTGTTTGACTTTGTTCTTATGATCTGACAAGCTTCATTATATAATAAACTAGTTTAAATAAATCTTAAAGACATAAAAGTGTTCTTGACAGTAAGAAAAAAATTTAAAGCACACAAATGATATATCGGTTAGATGTTCCAGAGAGAGTCAAAGCTTTTTTCATTCAGATCTTTGAACATGTGTTTTGAATAAAGCTGTAAGGCATTTTCCAGTAACCAGTGTTGTATTACAAAAATGAGTAAAGTAAAACAAAAGGAAAACATGTTTCAACATTTTATTCAGTATTGTCACACATTGTTGCACATTTCCAGCTGGAAGTAAATGTGACATTTGTAATGCTAATTTTTCAAACCTAACCTTTTATAATATATAAAATATTACTTGAGATGGTGTGCCCTTGTGAAAAGAGCAGGCGTAATGAAGTACTCGATCAGGGTTCAATTGGATTCCTAATGGCTTGAGTGCAATTATACTGCCAGTTTGTTGCAATCAATCAAAACCATTTCTGAATTGTTCTTTTAAACTGTATCTAGTGGTAACTGCTGATAAGCAGGTTACAGAGCACTTGACCTGATATACTAGCAGTGTGTGTCTCTCACAGAAAAAAAAAAAAAAACAGCAACAACAAATAATGCTGTTAATGCTACCCTAGAAGATTTGTTAATACAGAAGGGCATACTGTAGCCTTGTTCCATGCTATATGTGATATATACATATGAAAATCTGCATGATGCAGGAGGACATAAGAAAAATGCTGTAAATAATTTTGGTGCTGCATATGTAATGCTGTTAATTGTGGGTTGCAGGTACAGTAACGGATTCAGAAACAATGTGGACATCTCTGAGTTGCTCCTCTTTTTTTGTTTGTCACAGTGACAAATTGACAGTTTCCCTCAGCTCAGAGAGGGGGGAAGGAGGAGGAGCAGGAGAGAAGGAACATATGCAAGCAATTTGGGTATTAAAAAATGCCAAATTAAAAAAAAAAAAAAAGAAAGAAAGAAAAGAAAAGAAAAGAAAAAATCTTACAATTAAGCTGTAACATAATTTATAGAAAGATGGATATAATTTTTTTTTTTGGTTTTATTTGTCCAGGGCCAGAACATATTAGCCTGGAAATATAATTTAAAACACACCACATACAGAGTTGCTAATGGGACGTTTATGCTAAAGTGACTTATTCTCCCTGCTTCAGGATAGGAAAAACGTACTATAACCTTTTATCGCAAGGCATTCCTCTAAAAGTGAAAGCTAGTTAAATAGTTTTAACTGTAAGTTTAAAGTATTTTACAACTGAAGACCCTTAATCCATGTGAGGAATCAGCTAATGTGGCACTTGAAGATGCGCACCTTGAGGCTGACAGGATCAGGATCCGCAGTCTCTTGTTTGCCAGGAGTGTAGGGACCTTGTTACCTGCCGTTACCTAAATTGTACCCCACTGCACCCGAGAAGGAACCATTTTGCTGTGAGCATGGCTGTATAAAGGTGTTTATTGCTTACGTTGAAATGTCATTCCCACGGATGGCAGCAACAGTAATTCCATGCATCTCACTCAAAGAGAATATGCTTGTTTCATGAGCATTGCCTTTGCTAAATTTGTAGTGCAAAAATCATTAAGAATTCAGTCTGTAGCTGTACTTCCTGAACTCTTACCAATTATCCCCATATAATTTTGATGCTTAAGATGTTGATTTCCTCAATTTTTAGCCCTCACCTCAATTTCAAATTCCTGACTTGACAGGTGTATAGCTCAAGTTGTTGGGTGTTTTTTTTTTTTTTTTTTTTTACAATTTTACAAAGNTTTGGCGGTTCATCCCAACAGAAAAGCCTACTGAGGTATTTGCAGATTTAGAGGGCAGAGAATGTGTAAGTATGTTTGTTTTTTTTTTTTTTTTTTTTTTTGAAACTGATACAAGCACATTTTCATTGCTCAATGAAAAATTGCACCTAGAAGAGGCAAGTAGAAAGAAGTTAAAAAAAATTTTGGTTAAGGACAAAACATATTTCCAGATGGTCTCTCTTATATTGCACTGCTTTATATACAGGGCCATCTGCAACTCTTTAGTTAATTTCCACTGGTCTAATTCTGTACTTGTATGTATGTATCTAGAATAGATTTGACCAAAATATGGGGCTTTTATGTACTGTTTGTGGGATATTTTCAAAGTAATATATAGCAGAGCTTGGCCGTTTGTATAGATGGAGAATGCCAAGGGGTAGGGAATGGCCTGCTCTCCTCTTACATCTTTGGAGGTTCCTGAACTCAACGGAATACAACAAGCAGATTTAGTTCAATGTGTGTGGATACACTGAGAAGCTCTGCATGCTCTTCTCAGCCCACACTATTTATACATGCAACTTTAATATTGCTGTTTTAAAACCCATTCATTTGCTGCATTTAACAATACCTTTCATTTCTCTTTTCCCAAAGATAGTCATTTAAAGCTTTCAAGATAATGGTGGAAATTTTTTGTGCAGAGGCATTGATGTAATGGCAACAGTATTTATTCTTTTCACATTGAAATGTCAGTTTTTAAATGACTTGGAATTGCAGAGTGGGTTTTGGTTGCATTCATTTTTTAATTGATCATGTTGAAAAAAAAAGGAGAAAAAAACCTGCTAAAGGGAACACCTGAAAACTGCAACTTGTCTGAAGTGTTTGTCACTCATTTGTTATTCCACGATGTTTTCTGCTCTCTTTAAATGACTTAAATAGATTGTAAAGTACAAAACAATTGAGAAGTATATCAGGTAATTTAATCTGTTGTAACTGCAGTAGATGTATACATTGATTTAAGCATTTGAGAACTATTTGAATATTTCCTATATTTAAGGTATATAGAGCTATATAATTACTTCTGTTACCTTATGTATTCAGATTCTATGGTCCAAATACTATTCCTTTATGGTTTACTTACTTATATTATTTTGAATGGCTTACATTATTTAATGAAATTTGTACATTTTTTTTATTTTTCTTTCTTGGGCTTTAGACATGCAAAGACAATAGGAGATATAATTTCTCTTTGGCTCCGTTTTCCTTTCTTCTTATTCGGAGGCTAACATGTAGAGGAACAATAACATTGCAGGTGTCTCTGTCTCCTTGTACATCTTTCATAACGGGTGTTTTCAGGCAATGAAAACCACAGAGCATATGGATCAAAAAGAATGCGATTCAGGTGATGAAAGCAATTGTTTCTTGGTGCCTGTCTTGATTTTACTTTGAGTTTGTGCTGAAAGTTTGAGATTGAAGTCAGATGATAATTTTGCAAGTTCTTGGGATGGCTTAACCATCCCCACGTTGTCTGGAAAGTTAGCTGAATCTGTTTTCATACCAGTTTCAGACTAAGATTTTCATATTTGTTGCTAGGAATTGCTGCAAAATCCAACCATTTCTTTACACGTAAATCATGAATTTCAAGTGTAGCTCTGGTTTGTTCACTTGAAACGATGTTGCTTTCATAATTATCCAGGCCTGATATCCTCATTACACATCAGCTGTTATCTGATGTTTCTGTTATGAGGCGGTTTATTACATACATTTCAGTTTACGACTAACACTGCTGGTAAGAAATCCCAGTGTTTGTGTCTGGAAAGCATCTCTAAGCTGCCCATGGACCCCAGGTAGGTGCTGTCCATGGAACACGTCCATTCTCCGCTCCCTGGCAGTGTTCAAGGCCAGGCTGGATTGGGCTCTGAGCAAACTGATCTTAGTGGGAGGTGTCCCTGCCCATGGCAGGGGGGTTGGAACTAGATTATCTTTAAGGTCCCTTCCAACCCAAACCATTCGATGATTCTATGACGATTCTATATCGATTCCAACAGTTGCACCCCCGCAACGTTCCTGGGCTACTCTGGAGAGAGTGAGTCCAACTAGGACATTTTTCTGGCTGCCAGAAGAGAGCAGATGTTGGCATTCATGTTCCAGCTGTGTAAATTGACTGTGGGTATCTGTTTGGGTAGTTGTTAATGCAATCTTCTTAGTGTAATGTTTGGGCACCTACATGATGCAAAGCAAAGAGAGGCAGGGCACTTGTGCAGCCCTGGGGCAGTGATATTGCTGTTGGCTGTTTCTGAAATGGTCTTCCAGGAAGTCAATGGCCTTGATAACACATTTCTCTTCAGTGTCTTGTTCTTCATATTTTTTTTCTCCTTACCTCTCAAAGGACATAAATAAACATCTGAGTTGGCGGCAGCCCTGTAACAACTTTCTCTCAAAGTGACAGGCAAAATAAATGGCAAAATGATACTGTTTAGAATTATTTGTCTCCGATGGACTGCTAAAAATTCACCAGCATTGTAATCATAGATACTGAAAATAGAAGGGTAAACTTTCTGTCCAAACGAAAAGTTCACTCTGCTTTTCCTAGTCTCATCTAGTCAGTTGTCTTAAAGTCATTAGTGTGTTATTTGAGAGACTCTGACCATCAATTAAATATGGATTTCATTCTCTTGTAGTACCTCTTGATATTTTATTCAAGCATGCAGTCTGTCTCCTGCAGCTCTTCTTAGCTTGAGATTTCATGCTTTTGGCTAGCAAGACATCTAATCTAGTCTGCACATCTTTCTGCAACGTCTACTGGAATGACATGGTAGATGTCTGTGAGTCCTAAGTGCATGGCACACAGCTCTTACCAGGGAGGAAATTTTATAGGGAAG
>VXAV01005453.1:65059-86663 GCA_013399715.1 Alectura lathami | reverse complement strand
TTTTTTTTTTTTTTTTTTGGAGACAACTGCTGTAAATAACCTTCTCAAACGTGCCCACTCATAGGCTTGAAACTGTGTGGTATGTGTACATAATGTCCTAGATTACCCTACTTGCACTGCATTCCTCTGCAACATTTCTTTTCACACATCAGCGTCCCTGCATTTCATTTTAATTTTTTGCTCTTCCAGTAGATGGTGTTTTCATCTTTTTCTACACTGACATCTCCAAAAGAAGGGAGGAAAAAAAAGAGCATTTTGAAGCATTATGTGTGAAACTGAAAGTATTTCCTGTTATTTGGAAGCCCTTCTTTGACCCACTTCTGTCCCTCACATTGTCTGACTTCTGCCTGGACTTTAATTTCGTGTGGCTTTATTTGGCTATTTGCGTTAAGCAGTTCGTTGTTGCTTACTGCCGTTCTCTGAGTGCTGGATGCCCGGATGTGTCAGCTCTACCTTAATTTGATGCTGTTTATCCCTCTGATAGATTGCTATATATTCATCACCTAATAAATCCTGAAGAGAAGAAATTGAAATAGTGAAGTCTTGATGAGAAGCCAGCAGACATCTAGCTAGCTGTTAGACTGGTAAAAAAAGCAGCTTTCTACTGTCAGGATCAGCATTACTCCGACAGTTGCAGCAGCTCTCAAGCCTCTGGATTTGTTTGCAATGAGAGATTTGTTGTGGATTTTTAACAAGGCTCCTGTGTGTGTGCCATGCTTAGTAAATATTGGACTTCAGGGTATTTTTCAGTCATGCTGAATGGACTGTTAGTTTCCCCAAACTGCAAAGTGCAGAAAATCCGTTTCACTGATTTTGTGCTATAGAAATTGCATCACAGCTTTCGTGGTACAAAAGAAAAATAAAATCACAAAAAAGATTGTGTCTGAGGCACTGCAGAGCAGGCTGAAGAAGGGACAGGCCAGTAACTGTGTAATGCCCAGTTCTTAAATGAGTGACACAGCAAGTGTTGAATTTCTGTTACGAAAATTGCAAAACATGCTTTTTTATTTTATCAGTGGTACTATAAGTATGAAAATCTGACAAATCATTGAAAACCATACTGTTTAAAAGGAGGTAGTAAGAGAAAAGAACATCCAAATTGTTAGATGTTAGACAAAATGAAATTTATAACCATCTTAGACAAAATGAAAATGAAGCACCACGTATCTGAGCTCTATACATAATGTAATGTGTGACTTGAACAACAATGGGGAAGAAATTGACATTGTGAAGCATTTCAGTGGCTTCCCATTTTACAGTTAAATGTTTTGATAGCCAATGGAGTTCAATATTAAAATATTTCTGGTGCCCCTGTGAACGATTGCAGGTTTCTGTGGATACTTTTTATGAGCTAATCTTAAATGGATATGAGCAATGGGATGAAGCATTTTTGTTCGAACATGGTTTGTAAAAACAAAAAGTTTCCTGAAATACTGTGGGTATGCTAAAAGCAGAACTAGAACATATTCAAACTTTACTGTACTCAAGTAATTCTTTTTCAGTGACTGTGGTGAGGCTGCTCTGAAAGAGTGTATCAGTCATAGTGAAATACTGCGCTGTGTTTGATCTCTTTGCTATCCTAAAGAATGACAGTGTATGAGAATGTTTTTTTTATTGTCATCATTTAAAGTGATGGTAGAGCGATGAACAGAACCATAATTTATCAAGTATTCACACACTGTATGTATACTTCCATTATACATTTATAGAGGACCTATTGTTTTGGGTTTTCTGCTGGAGGCTAGTCATGTAAAAGAATAGTCTAGAATAGACTTACTCAGTGCATGTGTTGTCCATTTGCCTGTCAGCAATAGTTTTGACAGAAAAAACAGGGAGTTTGAGTGACTGCTGGTCTGTCTTAAGGTATGGTAATGAGGCTAATTAGGAGAGATGAGAGCTGAACTGGATATGTGAAGGCAATTATCCGTGAAACTTTTGTCATGCTTTATCTTTATCAGATCTCTCTTTCTCTATTTTTGGCATTTGCCAATGACACAGAGAATGGAAATATTTGAAGTGATACATATTTTAGAAAGTGAAGTAAAGAATGAAGGCAGAGGGAAAATTACATGAGAACATCTCATTATTAAACTGTACAACTTAACAAGGGTATTGTAGTTCAGCAGGAAAGAATTTCGCCCATGTTATCCTTGTCATTTGCATTTACGTGAATTAAAATCAATTACTTTTTGTAACAACGAACATACATAGAGACCTACATCTCCCCTGTTAAGCGTACATTGTTATGCATGCTCCTTTTATGTTATGAGTAGTTGCAGCAGGTATGTTACTAAACGTATTTAAAAGAAAAGCAGGCAAAGACCATGAAAAGAGAGTGAAAAGGTATTTAATTGCGTATTAATAAAAAAGCTGAAAATTGTTCATTTCAGGAGGCCAGTACAATTTAATTTCAGACTATTTCTTGCACCAGTACAAACTGATTAGAAAAGAAGCACTAAACAGAGCAAATGAAAACCAGGTGTCACAAGTCCTGATGAATCAACGCACGTAATCCACAAAGAAAGAAGGTGACAAATGAAACTTGCGCATTAATGAGACCATAACTAGGCTCAATTACTAGGCTGTTTGGAAGAGCCGTAGGAACTTCACACGTTTCTTTATGTTAGAAGGAAAAAAAAAATGACAAACTCTGAGCTCTCTGTGTGCTCCTACTTCTAGTACTAAGTCAAAGTGACAGTTTTCCTCTAATCCACTTTTAAAGAGAATGTAATGTTCAAAAACCCTAGCTATATAAGACATGCTCAGTCACTTTTTAAGAGAAAATAATCTATTTCATAACTTAGATCATTTTAGTGAACTTGCACATTTCATATGTCTACCAAATGGGCTTATAAAATAAGATTATATACTGCCAGCCAAATTTGTCTTTGTAGCATGTGACTTCTGAACTTGCTAGATTTCTATTTTGCTAGAAATATAGCAAGCAGTGTAGAGAATAGATGTGTAACAAAGATCAACACTCATTGCCCAGAGAATTTTCCATTAAGCACCAAATCTTTTTTCTCAGACTTAGTTTTGTAGTACTAAAGAGCTTTGAATCTTCTGGTATCATTTTGCTACTAGCAACAAGGTGACACATGTCCAGAATGCCAGCACAAAGTACCTCAGATCCCCAGTGCTAATCCTGGATCTAACATAAAGGTCTGAATTCTATGTTGGGTCTGCAATTTCATTTGCTTTTAGTAATAGCATGGAAAGTCATGTAGGCAGACCCACTTCCACTTGTTCCTCTAAGACCTCCTTGTTCTGCAGAATAACACCCACCTGACTGTAGCCACCAACCCTACACTCTTCATGTCTTTCCTGTTCTTCACCTGGGTTCTTCACACAGACGGGTACACTTACAAGAGCACTCTCTTCTTGCTACACTACAAAGATGGAAAAAGCAGTTTGTTGCAGATTATGGTCCACAGCATTAGTTTCTTACATAGCTACTACTGATCTTCAGTAAAAACACTACTGTTGCCTCCCTAGGAGAGTTTAGAGAGCTCCTGTTTCCGTGGGTTTTTATATGATGCAGAAGAAGATGAAAAACCATAGCCCACAAGGCCAAGGAATGAAACACCTGCCTTAGCAGTTTTCTGCAGAATGGAAATAAAGGGAATGACCACAGAAGTGCAGCTCCAGTTATCAGCAAAAGTGATGCTTGGGGACACAGGACCTCGTCCCACACAGATCCCCGTTCTCACTGTGGACTTCCTCACTACATGTTTGGTATTCATAGTTATAACGATTTGGAGTATTCATATCTTGGTGGGAGAAGGGAAAAACAATCCTTTTTGTTATCTTTTATCTATCAGCTTGATAAAACAGAAACTCATAATTTGCATCCCTGCTCCTTCCAGCTCCTCTTTTACTCTGTTTATATTATCCTGCATTATGCATGACTGCTCATGTTATAAACTTGTGAAGAGAACAAATGTGCCAGTCTCCAAGTGTCTTTGGGAAGCGGACTCAAAATCTTCCCATTCAATACCACAACTAAGTATTCTAAAATAGTAATTTATCCAGGTGCAGAAACTAACAATTTTTTTAGTGTGTCTGGATGTCTTTACCTTATTTTTCTAACCAGTTGACAGTAGTGGTATATAAACACTAAGCCACTTTATTATAGTACCACACCATTGCAACAGGTTACCTGTGGTACTCACAATGAACAGGTTACTAATGAAGTGTCATTTCCTGGCCTTATTTGGTTTATGTTGCAACCTTAATGATATTTCAGTTTTGGAATAAACTCCCGAAGTAGCGTACAGGGATTTGGCCACACGACTTGTATTAACATTAATCAGAATCATGTGTCTGTATTCCCACCACGCTGAAAATATACCTTTTTTCTTGTGGATTGGAATTGCTTGCTGAGGGGGTGCATATGCAAAAGATCACTTCACCAGCTGCTTCCTTTTGTTCTCAGTCATGTTTGTGCTCTTCCCACCTGAAATAAAAGATGGCAGGGAATACTGAAGGCCTTTGTTCGCGGGCTGTGTCGCTGAGGACGGTGGCAATTCAGGCTTCCTCACTTCAATCAGCATGAGCCCAGCAAGTCCTTTTGCTGATATGCTGAGATCGTGGCTTTAACCAGGGGGGACAGTCACGTTCCCGGTGTCACAGCTAGCTCTGTGCAACCACGAGGTTTTGAAAGTGAGAAGGAAAGACTGGCTCAGGTAAAGCAAAGCTTCCTGTGCAACATCATCCTCAGCGCCAGCCAAGTCTGAGAAACAGTGTCTTTGCATCAGCAATTTGAATGTTACTAGAGTTTTGCATTCTTCCATATTCTCCTGTTTCTGGTTGCAAGCAGCATCAAATATTACTGCAACTGAAGGAAACCTTTCCAGCAGTTCTTACAGCTATGGTGAAAGCAGGGCTCGGCCTGAGGCTCAGAGGTCCTTCTGACTAATTAAGTAGGCTCCAGAGGTTAGACTCATTTTGATATGGTTGGCCATGGATTGAAAAATGTTGGTAGTTTTGTGCATGTGTGTTGACCAGTTGGTGGCTGGTGATTCATAGACATGACTGTCACAGGCTTAATCCTAGAATATATCCCAGAACCAAAGTCATTTCTTCAGGCACTCCTTAACACATGAATGAAGTTTTGTCATTTAATAATCTAAGAAAGAAGCTATGTATTTTGTTCCAGTACCAAACTCGAAAGGGTTCATTTCTGTCTGGGACCTGGGGCCAGTGAAGCTCAACTGTTTGGGAGCAGACCCTGCTTATAAGCTGTGTTTTTGCAGCTATCTCTTCTGCTGGCTTCGTTGGAGCATCTTAGGAAAAAAAAAAATACTAAAAAAGAACATTGCAGGTGTAGGCTAGTTCATGCTTTTGCATCAGAAGAAAGCTGTAGAAAAAAACTGAAGTTTCCTTGAATATTTCTCTATCTGGGAATGATGGCATCTGACTAACTGAAAAACAGGAAAAGGAGTCACATTTACTGAATTTCAGAGCAGTTACCTCATAAAGTAAACAATAACTTTCCATATTTCTTTGCTGTTAATCCATATATGTAATGCAAATAAATGAATAAGAAGTTTCATATCCTCCAAAGTTTGCAATGATTCCACCATGTAAAAGACAGACAGCTTCTATCTGTAGTGATGACTCATTGATGTGGTACAGCACCCAAAGAGCCATTTAAGAAAAGTGCAGTTATATCCTTTTGGCTGACTGAATCTCTAACATTTAATAAAGCCAGAACCCCAAGCATTTTCTTAATTTTTGTCTTAGGTCCAATCTTGCAAAAGCTTATGGATGTGCTTAACTTTACACAGGTGAATAGGCTTGTGAAAATAAATTAGATCTCTCCCATGCTTAAAATTCAGCACAACATAACTCTTTCGTGGGAGCAAGGCCTTTCCTGTGCTGCCATAAAACTCATTTTTATTTCTACTTTATCACATTCAGATGCTTTCTTTGCTATGTTTTGTGTTTGAAACTTGCAGTTTTTGAAATACAGTGTTCCCACAGTGGCACTGAGAGAAAAAGAGAAAAGATGTATTTGAAACTTGCATGGCTCCAGTGAAAGTGCTCTTAAAGATTGCCTTAATCCTAGAATCCAACCAAAAAAAATTAAAATTTCTAATGAACGTGCCAAGTGGTATTGTGTAATGAAATAGTTAAAGTAGCACTTGTTTCCTGGCAATGAAAGAAAGGGTTTTATCATTTTCTTTAAATTGTTTCAAAAGCATCTTTCAATGTACAGTCCTTTTCAGTTTGCATCTGTTTGCTTCGTGAGTGATCCTTTCACCCCCTTTTCAAAGCCATATGAAGCTTGCAATGAAGGATAATTAAAACAAATCTTGGGTAAACTATTTTGTGAAGATAGAAGTTTGATGGTTGAGTATATAAAAAATTGTAACCAGATGTTGTGCAGAAGCCATAGTAGTTTAAAGATCATGAGCTTTTTCTTTTTTCTTTTTTTCAGTATGAAGCAAAAATATTCTAATTGAAGTTGTCAGCAGGAGTGAGACTAATATGCCTGTATTTGATTAAATAATAGTTTATTTAACATGCAGTGTGGCCCAAATTGGCTGAGTCTAAAATACAGAAACTTCTTACTTAAAATTTTTGTATTTAAACAGAGTGAAAATAAACCTAGTTAATGTTAACATTTTTACGTGATATTCCCAACTATCCTATTATTTGTCTGCTTCTGTGTCTCACTGGAACATTGTGCTATCCACCACACACAGATTTTCTTCTTATTTTCCTGTTAGCTGGTTGCTCGATGGAAGAAATGGAAAAAGAAGGATGGGCGATAAAGTCTGGAATGCACTGGTTGATCAGAATTATTACTGAAATCTGGTAGAACTTAAGAGTATAACACAAGCATCATCCAGAATCCCTTCTTGCTACTCCGTGCAAAGCACAGAAACTCAGGCAGACACATTAAGGGATACTCTTGCATGAGAAGGGTTGTGTGTTTTAAAAATACCAAAGTATTGAAATATGTGCAGTAGATTTCCTGGCAGTTATTTGCTCCATACAGAATAGCAATGTTTAGTGGATAAACTCAGAAGAAGTAGTGGCTAAGATTCCTTCAAGTGATGATTGCTGAGTGTAGCCCCAATTTTTCTGTTTCTTCACTTGTTAACAGAGTGATGTCTCCTAGCACCAGGTTCTGGTAGTCTTTCTTTCTTTTTTTCGTACTACCTTACTTGTTTAAATAGCCCTGTAGCTTGACTTGGTGCTGTTGGTAAACAAGGGGAACCCCAGCTTGCCTCCTGTGAGTAACCAGGGCTGAAACCATAGGAATTTCTTCTCTTTGTGGCTGTTTGGCCCTTTGCGTAAGAAAGGGCTGTGTGACTCATGATCCACAGATTCCACTGGGTATAAAAATGAACCATAAAGGCGTGAGTTGCTTGGCTTATTGGTGACATGTGTCACTGTGAGTGCCAATATTTAAAGCAAGGACGGAAATTAGGCATTTTTAAAGCAGATCCACCTTTGAAAACAGCTATATCCAATTGTCAAGTGATGTTTCCCCTGGTAGGGTTTCCCAAGTTTTTCTTCACCCCCTGCCATGGGAGAGTGACCCTTTCGGTGCCCTCGCAGTACCCTCTAGTGACTGCAGCTGGGTGCTGCAGCCCAGCCCAGCCTCACTGCCGCTTCTGGCTCCCCTGTCCCTGGGACTGGTGGTTTGAGCTATGCTGATCTTCTGGTTCTCCAGCACCCAGCCAGTAAGTAGCAGAGAAGGCCAAGTTTGTAGGGAGATTGCAACAGTCAGTAGGACACTTGTATTTCATTCTGAAGCCATTAATCACTGAAGTGCATTAGGAATCACTGCCCCAGCTGTGCATGCGATATGCACTACAGTGCTAGGGCTATCGATCCTGAAATACAAAAGTAAATGGGCCATCATAAAGATATGTGTCTTATGGCTGCCCTGGCTGTGCCACACATGTGCCAAGGCTCCAGAGACAGGTGACATCTCCATACTCAAGTCAGTCAAGAACTAACCTTAGAATAGCAACATAGCAAAAATGAAGTTTTGTTTGTTTGTTTGTTTGTCTAAAACAAATGGACATCAGATCAGTGCTTGTTCTGTAGATTTTCACTAATTTCTACCATCTTCTGCTGTCCTTGTGCTTCATGCAATTGTGGAGGTATGTTGGGTATGAAATGGTAAAGGATTTGCTCTTTGATTTGGCAAAGCAAGAGTTAGCTGCAAAACACAGATTTGTTGGATGTCATAGCTAAGATGCTTAGCTTTGCACTGCTCTGTAATAACTTCTGAAAGTTTTTGTCTCATTAACTCAGACTGCTATTAATAAAGGAAACAGGGCCTGGTATTTATCTTGGAGGAATTTTTTTCTCAGAGGTATAACTCGTTGGTAAATGTGACCTGATTTTGAAAAGATCTTTTCTTACAAAAATACGTGTGTCACATCCACTTACATATTTTGGCATTATTCAAAAAAGCAGTGCTCCCTGTGTACTGTGCCTGGATTTAAAACCTCTTTAGAGGGTCCAGGATACTGGTCATAGGCAGGTAGCATTGGCAGCCATCCCAAAATCTCCTCAAAGGGTCCAGAGTTTGTTACTGCATGAATCATTCACTGTTCCCCACACCTTCCTCATCTTCCTGCTGATTTTACTATCAGGGTTTCACAGCCATGAAGTTTCCACAGCCATGTCCATTTCCATATGACTAGCCACTAAGGTGTGAAATCCTAGTCCATGACACAGAACCAAAAAATGTTTCCTATAAAATCTATGTAGGAAATAAAAAGCCCCTTCTTTTTTCAGTTCCTGAAAGAGAGCTTTTGGCAAAGATGCTGATGAAATGGAAGATTTTTTTTTTTTTTTTTTTTTTTTTTCTGCTAGAGAAAAGTCATGTCTTTATAAATGCGATCCTTTTTGGTGTGCATCTTTTTCCTTCTCACTCCCAAAGGTTCCACTAGGCGATAAAGAAAGGGAGGGAAAACAATTTGACATTCACTGTTAAGGAAAACCTGAATTAAATTGAAAAGTGAATTCTTAAGAGTGTCAGGGCTTTTGTTCCGTCAGTAAAGCAGAAATGACCGAGTATAGCCTGCTGGCAACTAGCAGCTGTGATTTTGTATGGCATGTCTAAATGCAGAGGTTTCATTTTATTTCAGAATTGAGTACTTGGGCCTCTGGATTCTTGCTTAAAATCAGATGCATTTTGATATGAGTGATAGAAGTTATGTAAAAGGGAACTGTTTCCTATTTTGTTTTTATTGCTTATATAGCAAAATCTGAAGTATTGATCAGTAGAACAGATGCAAACATTTCTTCTTTGAGTTCCCGTCCTAGCCCTCCACAAATGCAGTGAGCACATTCAGGCATCCTGGTGGTCTTTGCCTTTCCAGTGATAGCATCGATGTGGACACAGCTGCCCGCGAGCAAGGCTGTAGTGGTTTAGCTGATGCCACTTCTTTCACAAGGCATTGCTGCACACTTAACTTTGTCTAAGACGCCTCCAAAGCTTATGAAAAGTAAGTTAACTGAGGGGTTGCAGGAGGGATTCCACTGTGCCTCTCGTTCCAGCCTTCTGCTTCATTTCTTGAATGCCATTTTCCAGTCGTCTGCATCATTCTGAACTAATAAAGCCGAGTATGTGGCAGGGTGGGTGCATTTCTTCCTCAGTGTGCAGAACTTAGGATGGAAATCCCCGCTAAGTTGTGTATCTCATATTGCAATTGCCAAGTGCGTGCTGCTTAGGAGAACGTCTGCCCCCAGCAGTAAATTCACCCTGCCACTTGCAATAGAAGCAATTCCTTTGGAGAAGTGAAATCTGTAGGTGGAAAGGAGTAATTGTGACAGTGCAGATTCTGAAGCTGGTGTGTTAAGCAATTGAAGAACCACTTTCTTCAAGGTAAGATAAAAATTAGTCTAGGGATGCTGGAATCACTGCTGTGCAGTTACAGCATTCAGTCTGTGCTGACGTGAATGTGTACAAAAAGTACAGAGAGCATACTAGTTTCTAGGGTTGCCAAGGCAGAAAATCCTGCATGAAAAACTATTGGTTTTAAGCAGTATTTATCTAATACTGTTTATTACTTGGTTTAGAAAAAAAATTGATTTCCCTACAGAGTGATTTTTCTGGGGTAGGGGGTGGGAAGAAAGAAAAAAGTAGAGTTTTAAGACTTGGTTTAAGGCATTTAAATTAATGAGGTTAAGCTTGATTAGGAAAGGGATTCAGCATATTCCTTTGTCCAGACCAGTTAGCATGACTTTCCTCTCTCTTGTGCTTTTACATGCTGCTGCTGCCTCTAGCATTGTATCAGGCAACACTTGTTTGTCTTTACTTTTTTTTTTCTTTTAAACCTTGTATTATATCACAGATTTTAAGGTCTTCAGTCACGATGCTGTGGCTCTGTCTTGAATTCCATGAAATGTTTCCTATCAAACTAGGAGACCATATGCCCATGTTGGCCTAAAATTTGCAGTGCATCATATACCAGAAATAGAAGCTGGTAAAGATTCTTCAGAGATTGTGTTCACTTGTTCCAAAGACCTGGTTTGTTTATGGAAGGGATGCTTGCAGTACATAAACACTATTTAAGGAGAAATGTCTCCAAAATATAGAACAGTTGTTCTATTCTCCTTCTCATCTTAATGGTATTTTTAAGGAAGACTACACAACACCCTGTGTTGAGTCTCATTTACAAGTAGTCATTAGGATCTCAATAGGAAAGAGCAGGTAGAGAATATTTTTTTTCAAAGCCTACATCAGATACTTCACTCAGTTTCTCCTAAACATCTTGAAATTATTAACTTTATAATTTAAAAGGAGATATCTCCATTTTTAGTAGCTGTACACTTTTACAGATTGCAATCTGTAACATTTAGTCTAGATATTCTATTTTGATTAACACATTTATAGCCATGAAATTTTAAATATTTTGCAAGACAAATGAATAGGAATTAAGGCTAAAGCTAAGGACAGAAATCAGTGCTGCCAATAAGTGACATGCAATCTGCAGCTTCTCACTGAAGAAAGTTTTGGATCAGTTTACGCAGAATAGTTCAGTTTCATATAGTTCATCAGCTTCGCAGAATCACTGAGGATGAAAGGAGCTCTGGAGATGACCTAGTCCAACCCTGCTGCTCCAAACAGGGTGCTCAGGGCTGCGTCCCACTGGGCTTTGAGTATCTTCAGGGATGCAGACTTTATTCTGGGCAATGTACTCCCTTCACAGTAAGAAAGTTTTTTTCATTATCTAAATGGGATTTCCCATGTTTCAGTTTGTGCCTTTGCTTCTTGTCCTGTCACTGGGCACCACTGAGAAGAGTCTGTCTCACTCTTTACTACCCCCATCAGGTATTTATACACATGAATGGGATTCCCCTGAGCCTTCTCTTCTCTGGACTGAACAGACCCAGCTCTCTCAGCCTCCCCTTTTGAGGAGATGCTCCCATAATCATGTTTGTGGCCCTTCACTGGACTTTCCCCAGTATGTCTCTTGTCTCTTTTGCACAGGGGAGCCCAGCACGGAGCCCAGCACCCAGCTGTGTCTCAGCAGGCTGAGCAGAGAGGAAGGATGCAGCCCGGGAGGCTACTGGCTCTTTTAGATAGGTTAATTTCAACAAATACATGTACAAAATACTGATAGCACACGCTACTCCGCCGCAAGAGAAGCAAGAGAACTTCCTTTTTTTTTTTTCTCTCTCTCTTTTTTTTTTTTTTTTTTTTCTTTTCCCCAGAATATACTGTTACCTCCCTAAATGGATGGCTGTAGGGTTGATCACTGCTCTGGTCCATCCTTACTTCCTAAAAGTATCAGAAAGGAAGCCATCAAATATTTCTGCCAAAAGTGGGATCACAGGACAGAATAAGGTCATTGTGTTCGAACCAACCACTTAGACACAGACTCTGCCTTATTGTCTTGTTATCTGGAAGTGTTTGAAATGGATTGGATTAGATGAAAATGTCCATTATAAACAGGCCACTGCTTTTCAGTATTTACCACACCGTGGTATCTGGGATACCACAGTTTCTCCCTAAGTTTACAATAGGAAATAACTATGGTAATTGTGTGGTATGGGTTGGCAAATGTTGATTTTTCTGAATGGAAGCCATTCTAGCAACAGCACATAACAAGATCTGCAGTAAGAGTGCAGTCATAAGCCTATTGAGAATAATAGGTGGACATTTGGATCAGCTTTTGATCCCTCCCTAGTAACAGCTTTCTCCAGGGGACTGTGCGAGACTCCAATTATAGTTACTTCAGTTCCTGAAGAAATGCATAAGGTATGGCTGCCCATGTGAAACATTTTCTTGTTATAGTTCTTCATTAATTAAAATTAATGATCCTAAAGGGAATGTTTTAAGAGTAAGGGTAACAGGTAAATGAAGCTCACTGGTTTTCACCAAGAAAAAGACACCTAATTGACATTTCCTCTCTGAGTCCTGAAGACTTCTATTAAAATTTTAGATCCTCATTTTGTAACTTGGAAATAGAAATTATTCTTCCAGGGTAATTTCCAGATTGGAGGTGCAAATCTGGGAGGATGTAGGTGATCAAAAGTCAGTGGGACTGAGGCTTCTAAGACACTTAATGGCTTTTGAAATTTTTACCCCCGAGGAGCCTTTTCCCCTGCTGATTTTGGCAGCCCTCAGCCAAAATCTACAAATGAGAGTTCCTCCTCTCAGCTGCTGGCTTTCTGAGCCATTTTCTATATAAATAGAGATCACGTGGACTTTAATAAGGTCAGGGAATGTTTTTTAAATGTCTGTGATTTTTTTTTCCCCTCAAAACTTAATTTTGCCCATCTGATTTCTATGGAAGTGGGAACAGATGCCAGAAGCTGAGAACTCCAGCAGCTTTGTGCTCATTCGTAGAGCAGAGCACTTGCGGGATTGGGACCCTCAATTACTATCATATGTAGAGTTACATGTTGGCTCATGGCTGAGATCTGCAAATGCTGTCTGGTTCTTCTACTATGTCAAAGTCAGGGGGTGTTTAAGGAAATATGGTCGTGTCTTTGCTCTGTTTTTATCTATTCTTTTGATGAGTGAGATTACTTCATGAAAGAAGGGATATTTGGGGTACCTTCTTAAACATAAATCCTCTAGTATCGATGCCTAAACTTAAGCACCTAATTCCATGTTTAGGCACCTTCACAACTGGCTCTTTATCTCGGAAAGCGAGTCTGTTTATAGCAAAGTCTAACTATTGATTTAGATTCCGTATTGGAGACAGCAGGGCTTGGATATTTTCGCCTTGTGCCAAGAAATGAAACAGTCAGAAGTGTTTCCAGTTTTCTCGATGTCTCTTTCAGCGTGCTTAGGGTTGTTCTGAGAATACTACTTCTACGCAGTTACTGATCAGAAGAAGAGCAGTCTAATTTTGAATGTGTTGCGATGTTTGTAATTTAGAAAAATACAAGAGGCTCGTAATGACATTCTTAGGTTTGTTCGCTAACAGTGGTGCAGCTCGTTGGGAAGCATGCAGCGTGCAAAAAGCAGCAGTGATCTGTGGGAACGGGCGCTTGATTTTTCAGGCAGCCACTCAGAATTACAACTGCTGCATGAATTTGTTTCTACAAGTGCTAGTGGAGGAAAGTTTATATCGTTTAGGGACAAGGATCGCAGTTCCAAAACTAGGCTCTCTCTGTCCAGCTTACACACACTAATCAATCTACCTAAACTATTTTTTGTAAGGAATACTTTTATTCCTAAATTTGACTTCTCTTATTAATCTTATTTTTGGTTGCTCCACATAAGTACTGTTCTAAAATTGTCTGAGTGGTCAAGCTGATTTAAAATGTAGGAAGAAGCTTAGCCAGAAACTTAGCAATTTTTACAGCAGTTCCTAGAAAAGGGTGATTAAACCTCTTGTGATGGTAACATATTAATTTGGGTGAGGATGCTGAGACATGCTGCTGGCAGCTTTTTGCTGTGTTCAGTGGTAAATTACAAAGGGAAAGCAGGATACAAATTAGGCAGGCTGTAGTTTCAATACTTGTGAGCACGCCTCAGCAGAGATAACGCATTCCTTGCGTAGATAGGCACAAGGAATGGAGAAAAATGGTGCTGCGTTTTGGGAAAATAGAGACAATCAGGGCTTTCTTCTCTAGCAGCTGCAGCCAGTTCCACTAATGGAAGTGCAAGAGCAGAAACTGGCAGCACAAGGTATGTGTTCGTTTTTACAGATGGCAATGCAGACAAGTTGGTAATTGAGAAGGAAGTCGTGTACGTGAGCTGTTTGATGGGGTACAGCCCATTACAGTACTTTCCTGTGTAATTGACTCAGTGAGTTACTGTAGGCAGAATTTCTATTCGTCTTGAATAGGTTTTGTTTATTGCAAAATGACATCATTATTGATAGTGAAATGCAAGATTCTAGATTGCTTTTTTTGTGTGTGTTATTGGTGCAAATAAATCTTTTAAAATCAATTTTTGGTTTGGCTCCGTGGAGGTCTGGGTCGACTGCTGGTAGTCAGTAGTAAAATGCAGCAGGAGTGAGATCGTGTCACACTGCGGGTTCTGTTGTTTAAGGCACCGGAAGGGATTTAAAGATGATCAGCTTGTGCGAGTTGGGGTCAGGCCTCAGAAATACGTGACATTTAGTAAAAGGGAACTGCTTTCCAAAAAGTCATACTTTGAGTAGAACAATTAAGTAAACACTTAACTCTCTGTGAGCCAGAGTAACAGGTAGTTCCACCAGCAAATGTTTCTTGGGGTTCATTACAAATGTCTCATTCCTCATGCCTGGTTATTTAGTCTTTGTATATGCATTTGGCCCAGCAGAAGATCACATACAATTTTCACACATAGTATTTAAAAATCAACCACTACAGACTGTGGCAAGGAAGTCTAACCTGCACAACATTTTTATTGTTTCATATTTTTGCCACTTCAGATCTAGAGGGGAAAGCTGAAATTACCCTTCATCCCTATATGAATTAACAAGAAGAAGCTCTGTGAAGTGCGTAATTTTGACAGATAAATGAAAATAACTCAAGGACATTTAATTGGAAACTGTATGGTGATCACTTACATGATCCCATAGTTGCATGTGGCTCTTAGCAGTGCTCTAAATGATGGTGAACTCCTGCCTGTGCACCTTAGGCTGAAGGTGGATGTCTGACCCAGGTCCCCTTCAGCACAGTGACAAATATTGGGCATTGCATAGCTAGGAAGAGGAAATAAAGGTGAAGAGATTGAATAACAACTGATTTCGTGATCTCTTTGCATACCTATATAGTTCTTAATTTAATTGTTTGTTTTGATAAGCCAATGTTTTGCTTTGGTAGCAATCATGAAATCCTTAACAAATAATTAACAGAATTCTTTGTTCTTAGTAAGTCAAAGAGATTGTCTTTGTACTGTTTTTGTTTGTTTGTTTGTTTTTGTGTAGTGAAGTGTCGCTGTCTCTAAGGCAGCTTTTACAAACTACCCGGAAGTGCTACAAGTGCTGGGACAAAATCTACTTATCTGCATTTTTGCTGCTGATAGAAAAAAATAATTGCAGTTTGCATGCACATTAAAATGTTTTCTCTCCCTAAGGGATCAGAGTTAGAATTCTGAAAGACTGTGCTAGCAGTAATGTTTAATTTGCAGTCTTCTTTTTTTTTCACTCTTTAAAATCCCCCTCATTCCTACCATTAAGTTCGTGGTGCAGCATATATCATAAAATATGCTGTTACAATACAGATCTAAAAATTCCACTAAATGTTTTATATGAATAAGGTCTGTGATTTTAACTTTCCTCTTGGCATTTGTATGTTCTTTCTGCCTTGTCTTTCCTTATCTCTTTCATATGTGTCTTTCAAATATAGCTCATTAATGTAATTGCTCTGGACAATTTCTTAGATGAAGACTTTGGATTTGGCATATTAAATCGACTTCAAGGGGCATCAGTTAACTCATAGCTGAGGTTGAAAACAAGGTTTACTTTAACACTCTGCCTTATATGTTTCTCTTTTTCTGACATCTTACACTTTGGGGCTGAAAAGTTGCCCTGCCTTGTCTATTCCTGAAAGCTTTCTAAGTTCTGGAGGGAAGAAAACCCAGTGACTTTCTATTTAATTTAGACATAGTTACAGCAAAAGCAACTAAACTTTTAAAATGTGAAACTTTACAGGGACATAGTTGTGGCTATTTTCATAGTTGTGAGAGAAAGCTATTTTGATTAAACACATTTAGAAAGGTCTGATCACTTCTGCAGCCAAAAGAAAGTATGGCTAAAAGTTCCTTTTCCCATCCTAAACTGAAGAAAGTAACATTTACTCCAACATCCAGATGCTGCATTGCTGCCCAGTTCTTAAACTTCAGTTAATCTCAGCCTCTCCAGAACACAGAGAACTAACAACTGTGTCTTACAAGGGCAGGTAGTGGACAAAACCTGGAAAAACCTGGCAGGTGTGAAACGAGAAACTCCAAAACAATCACAGCAATGCAAACACAGCATATACAGATGAAACCACGAGCCCCTGTTTTCTGAAGTTCATGGCGGTAGACCGGCAATTACAGGTCTGAGGCCATCTGCTTACAGCTTGTTCCAGCCCCAGGGGGTCAACCATGAATGTGCAGGTTTCCTGGTGCTTCCCTTTGGACCTCCTTGTGGCCAGAGGACAGCCAGAGCCAGTGCTTAGCCCTGCATTCAGTGAGGCCTGTGTGGTCATAGGCCCCAGCTTTGTCTGTGGAAATGGGTCACGTATATGCTTATCCTTTGGTAACATTTATATGGACAAGGGGGATGGTTTTAAACTAAAAGAGGGGAGATTTAGGCTAGATATTAGGAGGAAATTCTTTACTCAGAGGGTGGAGAGGCACTGGCACAGGTTGCCTGGAGAAGCTGTGGTTGCCCCAGCCCTGGAGGTGTTCAAGGCCAGGTTGGACGGAGCCCTGGGCAAGCAGATCTAGTGGAAGGTGTGTCCCTAGGCATGGCAGGGGGTTGGAACTGGATGATCTTTAAAAGGTGTCTTCCAACTCAAGACATTCTGTGTTTCTGCACCTTATATTCTGGACCTGTGATTACAATGTTCTCTGTTTTTGACACGGTAGAAAAGCCAGAGATGGTCAAAAGATCTATCAAGGCTTCACCATGTCATCATATTGTGGTAGGCAAGTGAAAGTAATCAGCAAAAAGACACATTTGGTTTTGTCCAAAAACAAGACGATGATGTCAGAGAAACACTTGGCTGATGCCTGTGGAGCCTTTTTGAGTTTCTAAAAGCATCTTCTGGCAGAAATTTTGAAAACCGGATGTATTTGGCACCAGAAGAGTGTCAGGCACCCTTGCTTATTCTAGATTGCTAAAAAGCTGCGGTTTCTGAGCAGTGTCTTCGACTGTGCTTTTACGATATGTATTTTGCTAAATGAGGTTCTGTTGAAATACAATCTGAAAGTTCAGTAGATTTTGAAGTGTTCTTGTGTTACTGTAGATGTAATGACACCCTTGCATGGCTACAAAATTTGAAATTGTATAAACTGTGTGACATCTTTTTTAAAATCTAAAACAGTGTTTTTTTTGTTGTTGTTTCTTTTTTTTTTTTTTCTCTGAAAAACACGGGCCAGATCCTGTCAATGTGCTTAACTGAATAACTTCTTACGGTATTCCCTGTTTTATTGGGTAGCAAAAGTCACTAATAATAATTCCCTTGTATAAATGAAATCTTGTAACTAGTGAAAATTGTTTTAGGAGTTAAAAAAAATTACCCACTCAGACTTGATGATATGTATACCAGGTTTCAGACTTGTTCAATTTGAAATGGTCAAGATATGGAACCATAAAAAAATGTGAGTAAATACTCTGCATATCAGGGGTTATTATGCAATTACATGCTTTCAGGATGGTTCTTACTGAGGGAAAACAGTAGAGAGATCTGTAATACATGTTCAGTGAGTAATTACAAACTTTCGTAGCTTAGTTACATAAAAATAATAATCCACTTGTTGCTTTGCTACTAATAAAATAGTAAAATGTGCACATACTTGCTTTATTTCCCCCAGAGCAAAGCCACTAGATTTGTTAGAAAGTTATCTGAAAAACTTGAAATTCCCCTGTCCACCCTTACTACCCCCACCCCAGTTTTGGCCAATGTCCAAATTGTAAACAGCTGAACTGATTTAAAGAAAGTTTTCAGTACAAAAACAACAACAACAACAAAAAAATAAGGTTCCATCTGGGCTGAGAAAAGCATGTGCCAAGTTTCAGCCCAATGTGATTTGAGACAAGAATGATGTTAAATGCCCAGGCCCAGGAGTTGGAATGGAAATAGAGACACTGCACTGGCCCCTTCAGGATTTGTGATTGTAATGTAGTGGCTATAAGATGATTAAAGCTTGAATTAGCAGATACATATTTTAGTTACTTAGAGCTGTCTAGCTTACTCTTCCAAGGATACACAGGAAATTTTCATGGATACCTCCAGATAGTGTTGGTGGCATTGATGGGAGACTGTGGCTCAAACTCTCCAATGGTTAGTTACATTGATTTACCTTTTCTGGGCCAATCTTAAGAGGTGGCTTAACTATAGTATAGTCTGTTCAAGTTTGAAACAGAGCAAAAGGTCCCATATTTCTTGAAAATGCTGGCCAGGGTTCTCCTTAGCAGAGCACTTGAGCATATGGCTGGATTTTATTGAGGCTGTGGGCTATTGCCGTTGTGCAGATTTTGCTGAACTGGAGCTCAGATGTCTGCAAGACTACTCAAAAAACCCAGTAGTTGTTATTGGCTATTACAAAAGCTGAATACTCAAAGCCAAACAGGCTCATTAAGTGGAAATATTATCACTAATTAACATCTAGGACAAAAAGTAACTATGTAGATAACTTCTGTTTACTAATAGCCTTTACAAAACTGTATATGGAAAGTGAAGGCCTATTATTATTATTATTTAAGGAACTGTATTGTTTTAGGATAAGAGGACTACAGACATGGTAGGCTTTTAAAAACAGCTTCCATTTTTTCTTGGAGTCATGATCAAGATGTCTCAGGTATATCTTGACAAGCAGGTCAAGTCTCTGGTTAGTGGAATCTGGGAGCCAAGAAGATGTAATCTGATTCTGCCCCAGTCCTGTTTCACCCCAGGAAATCCATTTTAAAGCTGTGTGTCCCCACTATAAAAAGGTGTTTAAAAAAACAGACAAAACGCCCAACAAAGTACCAACATTTAAGTTTTTTGAGAGGTGATTTAATTTTTAATTTTTTAGTGTGTGTAACCTTAGGCTGGGGAGAAATGATTGTTGATTTTCCTGTAACATCCCTAAATAACACAGAAATAAGAGAGCAGGGAGGTAAAGAAAGATAAATTTACATCAAATTTAGGGAAGAATATCTAGCTGAACTACTCTATACTTCTAAACAGAAATAGTTTGTATGTACTAAATAAACACAGGTATTCGGGTTTGGTGTATCCAGCTGTGGACCATAAACGACTCACTCTGTATTGTAAAAGTCTTCCAGGATTTTGTAGAGGACATTTCCCAAACTCAGGTAACACAAACTGAAATAAAAGGGTGGAAAGACTGACTCAGATTAAGACTCTACTTGTTTAATACACCACACCAAGAAACCATAGGCTGACAGACAAAATGTAGGCACAGAAAGGAACAGTTGTATCTGAATCCCAGCCACATCCAGTCATTTCCGCTTGGAAACTTCTCACCCTTTGAATGGACCAAATTGGGGTTAGTTTAGTGAATCTTTCATTGTACTCTTAAGAAAAATATTTCAGCAGCCAGGTGAAGTTTTGCAAGGGTATGCAACCACAAAAAGCATTAGGAGCTCTAGCTTACTGGGAGGTGAAGATGCCTTCCCAGAGTGAGCTGCATCTTGAATACACAGCGTTAAGATGTTGGCTGAAGGACATCAGCTCCTATTCAGTTCTCCCCCTACCCAAATGGAGAAAAATGTGGTTCATTACTGCTTCTGATTTAAGAGACAAAGTAGGGGATGATGTAAGAGGGTGAGAGAGAGATTATCTTGATGACAATCTCAATTTTATTGTATCACCTTAAAGTAGCACAACCTGCCGTACTAATGAAATTGTGTTCTTGGTTTAAAAGGGCAATTGTTAGCCTGACTTTGTGCTCACTAAAAACATATCCCAATCTTGTTAAATTATTGCACTCATTTCAGATTTTTATGGCTGTGCAGCTTACCAGCCCTCGTTTCTTTACGTTTCATTCATTTTCCTTGTATTGATGATTAATAGAGGATGTCGAACGTTAGAGTGAGCAGGCATCAGCAAATGCAAGATCATAATTAGTTTAGCTGACGAGGGCCTCTGATAGCACTTGCATCTGGATGGAAAAATTACCCTATAGGGAACTGGCTGCTCACCAGGTCTTTTTAGTGATACATTGTGAAACACCCGATGAATCAAATGCCCTTTCAATGCCAAGAAAGTGTTCCAGTCTTGAAGCCAAAATTATGTCTGCAGAAAGCTTTCCATTTGAAATGTATCAGAGTACAATTATAACCATTGTATTTTTTTGGCGTGAGCACCAGTCTTCTACAGTATGGACTAAAGTTAAATAAATAACTTAAATTTTATGAAACCCTGAAATTTTGACTTATAGTGTTAGTAATTTTTAATTTATAATAAAATTAGTTTTCACCCAGGCTGTTTTTCCCTATATTCAACCGTTCTTATCTTCAGTGCTGAAGGTTTCTCACTGATTTTTTTTTTCCTCTGCTAAAAGGGAGCAGAGTTGAAATTCAGATTTTCTTTTCAGCAAAAGAATTCCATTTCCAGCTTATTAGTATTTGTGCCCACAAACACAGCCTGACTTTTGTTTAAATGAGAAGTTTAATAAAATCGTTGCTCTGTAGAAAGAATTTAACGAGCAATACTCATAGATGTATCTACTTTTAAATATTCTTGGATCATTATGAAAGCTGATGAATGCACAGCTCAGTTTTGTTAAAAATCAGTTTGTATTTATGAAAGTTGTACTGCGCCTTTCTTTGCCTGAATGAAATAAATACATCTGTACGTTGATGAGACCGTGTTTTCTGGGATTTCAGGTGAAGTTTAAAAGAGGAATACTGTACTTTTATTTGTTTGGCAGATGTTAGTCCTTGTTCTTAGCGGGCTGAGGGAAGTCTATGGTCTTGTACTGCTTTCAGAAGTAATGGGAATGGCCAGAATTGAATATCATGAGTTCAATTAACGAAGTATAATATCTGTTAGAGGAATTAACGTGACGCAGATATAAACTGCAACTAATTACCACAGTGGTGTTTCAGGATTCCTGTTACCGATCACAGTTTAAAGTCAAGCAAACCAAAAAGAAATAATCTCTTGTGAAATGCAGTGAACAAAACAGGAGTTTACAGAATGTTCTCTGTCAGCTTCCAGAGTGGTTTTTCAGAATTTGCTGTTTAGAAACCATCATTAAATGCACAAAACCTGAAGTTCAAAAAGTTAAAGCTGTTATTCTGAAAAGGCTTTGGTGTTTCACACACCTCATCCATCACTCCAGGGTTAATTATAATGAAAATCAGTGGTGCCTATTAAGCACAATTGAACCTGACCTCATTATGGGCAGTGTGGTTTTATACTGTCATTGTTGCCAGTCTAGAGACAAAACTCCTGTGTTGATTTGTCCTAACTCCGCAGATCATGTGACTCACCTCTGACCTGTTTTTTTTTTCTTTGT
>VXAV01005453.1:3522-15024 GCA_013399715.1 Alectura lathami | reverse complement strand
TTTTTTTTTTTTTTTGGCTGTCAGGTACCATTTCTCTTTCACCTGAGGTTTTTAATTTTCGTTGTAATTACTCTATTACTCTTCACTAATGCAAACACAAGGAGAAAGTAGAATCAGGAAGGTTGGAGGTGGGATGAGCATGAATTCATTAGTGAAAAGGAAGGAAAAGATCATAACACAAAAAAGACATCCTTTTCTCAGACAATGGTCTCCTGTTTTTTCCATAGCAGTACAAGCAAGTTACTTACATAACCATGGTTCAGTGTAAACAGGAGTGAAACTTGGGAATATGATTTCCTATAATAATTTTTCACTCTTGTGGTGCATGATTGTGCAAAAATAAAGGACCTTTTCCCTCTCTCTCCAAATTTCCAACCATTTTGACATGTATTTTAAACTTTATTTCTTAAAACACAATGCTGTCCATCATTATCACCCATCCATTTCAGTGTGTGTATGTAACACGTTAGTGTGACATCCTCTAGTATCATATACATGTCGTAGGCCTTCTACAGAGAATATTAAAGTATATAGTCATAATCCTGGATATGCATTGATACATACTCTAAGGTGAAGTTTTCATTAACTATCCTGGATCAGTGAACAAAACACATCTATAAAATCTTTACTCCAGGAAAGTTCACCAATACCTACAAACACCAGGCAATTAGAATAATGAATCATAGAATCATAGAATGGTTTGAGTTGGAAGGGACCTCAAAGATCATCTAGTTCCAACCCCCTGCCATGGGCAGGGACACCTCCCACTAGACCAGGTTGCTCAGAGCCTCATCCAGCCTGGCCTTGAACACTTCCAGGGAGGGGGCATCCACAACCTCCCTGGGCAACCTGTGCCAGTGTCTCATCACCCTCAGAGTAAAGAATTTCTTCCTAAATTCAGGGGAACTTTTTCATCTGTTCTCTAATAGCGAAGTATGCTTATTTACCACAGACCCAAATGAACATATTAATTTCCTATATTCTTGTCTCAGGCAGTTACTGTAGATAATGCATTCAAAGAATAGAAAGTTGTTGGCAAATCTAGATTAATTTTTATGAATTATTTTCAGAGCTTTCTGTACAGAGTTCAGTTATTTTGTGCCATTTTATTCTCCATACATACTGTAATTTTTCACTTTGTAATTAATAACACGTATCTTGACTCTTTCCATTGACTGTTAGATATTATTTATGAACTGACGATTTCTAAGCTCTTCTCCATTATATTGAAAAATAGTGTTTATCAGTTCAATAAGACCCATGGATTTTCACAATTTTTTTTTTTCAACAACTCATAATGTTACTGATTTAGTTTTTGTGAATGTTCACCTGAAAAAGTCTGGTGATTTCCTTTACTGAATGATTTGACATTTACAAACAACTGCAGTGCCAGAAGCAATTGTTATGGCACTTAGTCTCTCAGATAGTAACAAGATGTACAAAAAGTAGTAAGATCAGCAGATCAGGGCAGTGCATATTTTTACTGCCTTTCTTTTTCCCCAGGCAGAAAATAATCCTGTGCTACACAAGTTCTCTCCAGGTTTAAAATAGTTGAATCATTTGTGACTGAAACGAAAAATCTAGATTGGATTCAATAACCATTTGTTCATCCTGGCAAACAGTTAAGATAACACTTTCATCCTATACCAATGTGTACACCTGTTTACTCTGTGGAGTAGGTCCAGTACATCCCTATGAATATTCCTCTGTAAGTTTGTTATGGTTTTCCATAAGTATTCCATATAATGACATCATGTAATAACCTGACACAGGTGGGAGGGCTGGTGAAGGAGAACCACAGCCCCCAAAATATTCCTGTCCCTTCCCACGTGGTTTCCAGGTTCTGGGAGCTCTCCCCTTTTGCCTCTGATTGCCATTTTGGTCTACATGGTCAGGAGACTCCCTTTTCCATATACATACATTTTCCAATTTGTCAGATTTATTGCTCTCAGTCCCTTCCATATTGTATTATCTCACATTCCTTTGCTGTTTTAAGTAAACAAATTATATTTTGCCTCCATCACACCTCCTCCTTTCTCACTCCTCTACCTGGCCTCCGTGATGTGGGGTGGGGGAGAGGGCGAGGCACTGTTGTGGGACAATCTTTAGTTAACTTACGACAAAGTTGAGGACAATTGTAGGCCTCCTTTAAGGCTTTTGTTCTTGGAGTTCTGGCAGCACTAAAAGCTGTCTCCTATTCCAGGACGCTATTCAAGACAAGCATTTTTCTTTTTTTTCCCTGGAAGTTGCTACAAAACCCGTCTAGTTCATAAAGGTTAAAAGAGGCACAAGAGAGGAAAAGAAATATTCTATCCATTCAATTAGATTAGTAATTATATAATACATCTAGATATCTCTTCCTGAATGGTCTTGGTGTTCAAACCTAACAAGGTTGAAGTGCTGACAGACACTGTTTCAGTAGTCCTAGGATTGTGATTTTCATGTTGATTAAAAAAAAAAAAAAAAAGAAAAGAAAAAAAAAAAAGAAAAAGCAAGCAAGTTCATCATGACTGAAGTTTTTATTAATAAATATCTGAACTGCTATGAGCCTCTGCTCAGGAAGTCTGTGTATTGAAAGGAACTTCTGCTAGAGCCTATAAATATGGATTACCAATATATATGTATGGGCATGTTATCTGTGTATGCTTGAAAAATCTGCTGAAGGTTAAGATAACTTAACACATATGCTGTGCAAACACTTAGGGAGATAAGGTTCTTGCCAAAAGTATCAGTATAATTTATTTTAAAAGTTTATTTTAAATCAGAGTGGAAGCTATCACATGAACTGAACAATGAATAATCCTTCATAAGATGGAAAGAAAAAATTCCCACCATATACACATTTTTGTGTCTTCCACATTGGCCCTCTGTAACACAGGTTATCTTGACCTGAAACATAGGAGGAAAAAAAAATAAAACCAAAGCAATAGAATCACCAACCAAACAATCAAAAATCTCCAACAAACAGAAAACAAAACAGCACTTGGAGATAAATTGATAACAGTTTATTTTTGGATATAATTGTGGAACTTTTTATATCAGAAATACCTGTGTGCTTTTCATTCAAGATACATAGACGAGTTTGTGTTTTGTGTAGTTTCCTTGGATCATAATGGTTCTCTAAGCATACATATTGTCTAGAATGGATTGAGCAAAACAGCTGTCTGCTGTTCTTTCACACAGAAAAGATGGACATAGAAGAGGTTCCAAAGAAAAGCCTCTTTTCCTTCTAATTCTCACTCAGGAATCTTACTAACTTAATCATAGCAGTCTTTAGGACACTAATATGGAAGATAAATTTTGTTGATTCACTTCTTAGCATCATTTCTTCATTTAAATGCAATACTTAATAGACATTGATATTTCTTAGGACCAAAGTTCCCAGTCTGATTAATAGAAGTAATTTTTATTCAGATTGAGTTAGTGCCTATCATTTTTAGACCACTAGCTGAAGAGATTACAGACTCAAGTCTTTGTTGAACTGAATTTGTATTCTTCTGACTTAATTAAAGTGTGAGGCATGTGATGAACCTGTGAACAATCCTGACGTGTTATTCTGCCTTGAGGTGCCACTATAGTGCTAGTGAAAGTGAGGGCAGCGACTTCAACAGCAGGAGGAAAAACAGATATTTGCAATGTGTGAGCCATTTGCCTCTTCATTCTCCGAAGTATTCTGTAAAAGACATCAAAATGCTGCTCATTCTTTGTTATGATCATGTTCTCAGAAGAATTAGTAGCAAATGACATAGCATGTAAATTATGGATAATGAAGTACATATGCATAGACACTATTTGAAGGGCCCAAGGTTAATTTCTATGTAAAATAATGTTACATTCACTTGAAAATTGATCAGCTACATGTAAATTAATGAAGAAAAACCCTTTCATCTTTATAAATTAATCAATGTACCTATTCAGTGAAAAATAGGTACCCCGTTTGAAATATCTTTATGAGCAATGAAAATATCATCAAAATGTAAAGCAAATTATTTACACTAATCATGTGAAATGTTTTGTTTTGTAGTCGACCAGATGCTTCAGAATACGAAAAGATAAATAAAAAAATTAAATCAAGTAGAGAGGAAAGATCCTCTTATGGCTGAAGCAAGGGATTGGATTCAGGAAATTTGATTTCAATTTCTGATTCTGTCACAGGCTTCCTGTGTGACCTTAGGTAAGTCATATTTTCTCTCCAGACCTTGGTTTTTCATCATTTAGAGGAAAGAGCAATGTCCTTCCTTCTGAACTGTTTTCTCTCTCTTCTTTTTACATTTTTGTATGATACAGTATATGTAATCTATGAAATATATGAAAACCTTGCACTAAATGCTTCATACTTTAAATTTTAAAGGTCTCATCTTTTACAAGAATGAAAGCTTTTTGGTGCCACAGATATTTTATGGCTGAATTTATGCTGTTTTGAACAACAGTTCACTTTCAAAGTCAGCACACCATTTTATTTTTTTAACATGGTGCTGAACATGTCTCTGGTAGGTTTCCAGAGAAACCAGGAGAGAAACCTGCACTTACACTGCTTCTTTGTATAGGTACAAGAGGAGGCCTCTTGCAGAGTGGGTTGGCTCAGTACCATGGTAGTTGTGGCTACCTGGCTAAACCTTTGATGATACATGCTGACGCGCTTGCAGAGGCATCCATAGCACTGCTATCAAGCAGAAGTGTCATCTGTGCTCTTTCATCAACTCTGTAGCAAATATGCTATGCAAATCATTACATCTTTTTTACTTCAGGAACCTTTAGACACTGGACAAATTACAAAGAACAGTCACTGAAATTATGAAAGGTCTGAGAGAAAAATAGTCATTAGCAGATAGCATGTAATTCTCACAAACATATATGGAAAGGTTATCTAGATGTATAAAATCACTCACTTCTATTCACTTTTATGAGACCTCATGCTAAATTGCAAACTGCAATTTCCCTATAAAAATTAGAGACAAATGTTTGAATGAAAACTATTGATTATTTTAAATAAATTTTAGCAACAGAGTTAGTTTTATTATATATAGTGTGTTGAAATACAGTAAACTAGCAGATATTCCTTTTCTCTTTCAGCTGTACAAGTACCCAGAACAATTGGATGAATAATAATTAGGAGTATGTGCTTGGTATTTTCTTTGTATTTTAATTTTGTTTCAGTTTTTACTTTGTCAACTTTGTATGTTGAAACTAGATTCTATTTTTTCATGAGAATTTCTTTTAAAACAAGAAGAAAAGTCGCAGTTCTACAACAGTAAGTCTTAAAACAGAACATATTTGTAGTATGTTAGTTTGTGCTTCAGTAAATATAGGTCGTTTTTCCTATCTTTAACCACAAGCTGTGCACTTCTCTGTAAATCTGACACTTGCTGTATTACTTCTGAATATCACTAAACAGAGAAATTTAGACTGGAAACAAAAACCAATGGAATCTCATAACCATTATAAATAAAGTTTATTTTCCAGTTTGAAAACATAGCAGAACATACATTCCTCGCAGTTAAAGATAATTTAAANNNNAGATAATTTAAAATGAAAAAAAAAAAAAAAAAAAAAAGATATCTGAGAAATTAATTGTATTTTTTTGGATCTCCAGACATACTGTAGTTCCCCATGGTAAGTTTTAAACTCATAGATGTCTCTGTACCTAGACTTGCTATCTAGATTGTCTGTTCAGCTGGGGGAAGAACCACTCTAAAAGTCTGTTTTATCTCATCTAAAGTCAACAACTATTTGCTGCCTATATTTCTCCCCATAATATAGAATTTCATCTCATAATATTAGATATAGGTGAAATGAAACTTGCTACTTATAATGAACATTTTAAACCATTTAAGAAATGCATCAACAGTAAGAATTGACTACACACAATCCCCAGACATAATGTCTTTCTAAAGAGAAAATTATTTTTTTCAAAAGGGCTAACACAACTTTTTATAATCAAAGTAATAATCCACTGTTTTCACGGATGTCCACCCAACAGAAAACAATGAATCAGTTTCAGTTACGCTGTAGCAGATGTGTAAATCATATCCTTCCCACTCATTCGGCACTGTAGCTGCTGCTGATAGGTGGACCCATCCTTCATACGTGGCAATCTATGGCACTAGCTTGGAGGAAACGCATCACAGAATCACAGAATGGCTTGAGTTGGAAGGGACCTCAAAGATCATCTAGCTCCAACCCCCCTGCCGTGGACAGGGCTGCCAGCCACTAGCTCACTAGATCAAACTGCCCAGGAACCCATCCAGCCTGGCCTGGAACACAGCCAGGGATGGGGCAGCCACAGCTTCTCTGGGAAGCCTGTGCCAGCGCCTCACCACTCTCTCACTGAAGAATTTCTTCCTGATGTCCAACCTAAACCTCCCCTCTTCCAGTTTTAGCCCATTCCCCCTTGTCCTACCATTATCCACCTGTGTAAAAAGTCGGTCCCCCTCCTGCCTGTAAGCTCCTTTTAAGTATTGGGATGTCACAGTGAGGTCTCCCAAGAGCCTTCTCTTTTCCAAGCTGAACAATCCCAACTCCCTCAACCTCTCCTCATAGCAGAGGTGCTCCAGCCCTCTGATCATTTTGGTGGCCCTCCTCTGGACCCGCTCCAACAGCTCCACATCCCTTCTGTACTGGGGGCCCCAGGCCTGGACACAGTACTCCAGGTGAGGCCTTCCAAGGGCAGAGTAGAGGGGGACGATCACCTCCCTCTCCCTGCTGGCCACCCCTCTCTTGATGCAGCCCAGGATGCCATTGGCCTTCCTGGCTGCAAGAACGAAGTATATCCTCAGCTTTGACAAGCCAGCAAGCACATTTTTCTTCCTTCATGGCTTTAAAAATGCATCATACTGCAGTTCTGCAAGAGATAAGTACAGCCATAAGAAATAAAAGGACTCTCTAAAGAATTCAGGAAGCATCACATATTGGAGAGTTTAGTAAAGACTTGTCAAAATATAGTTGTAGTGCAGATCAAGATTTGTATCTGCTGTTTAATGGTAATGGACTTGATTTATACCAGAAACTTCCATGAGGTTGGTGGAAGAATCATCTTAATAATTACTATTTGTCTTATTTTTTTTTTTTTTTCTTTTTCACCTCTCTGGTCTTCAAATGAATGAATTGTTAAGAGCTCATTACAAATGAAATACTATTTAAACAGCCTGATAATATTTACCTAGCAGTTTTTATAAATTCATAGATTTCCTTAAGGCAAGAAGAGACCATTACATCATCTAGTTTGACTTGAATCATGCAGACTGCAAACCACATCAGTTTCTCCTCTGATGAGCTCTGTAAACTCTGGCTGCAGCTCGTCTCTGAGAGATGCATTCAGTCTTAATCTGACATTACAGAAGTGGAGAATCTGCCACTTTTCTTGGTAGTAGGGTGTTCACAGGATGAAATATTCTTGCACTTAAAAATGTGTGCTATGTTTGACATGGTGGAGCTGCTACAGTAAATTCAAACTTCCTTAAATTTAATTCCACCTTCCATTTAGTTTTATTTTAAAAGACACTTAAAGCACTGTTAAATAAATTCCTTTGGGTTATTCCATTGAGTTCCTTCAGCTATTGGCAGCCCAGAGTTTAGATTTCTTATTGGAGAAAAGCAAAACCAAAACTGGCTAAGTGGAGTCTGACTTATGCCCATGGTATTTTTTGTCTGTTTATGACAGTAACAATGGCCAAAAGGTTTTTGGATAGCTTTGCTTGAGATTGAAGGAGTAAGATGAGCTTTAAAGTCAAGAATTTACAATCAGAAAATGCTATGTTTTAAGTAAGTGAAGGTTAGAAACAGATACTTGCATCCATTCTGTTTGGATATGGCTCTTGCACCTTTAATACTACAGTGTCATCAATATTGACCATAGGGTCCATTCTTACAGTTCATCTGGTGGATCAGAAACACAAAGTGAAGTATTATTATATTTATCTTCACTACTTCCCAGAAAAATTTGGTAATTTCCTAGTACTTCAACTTTCTAATGGTTTTAAGAGAGAGACTAAAATTAAAAAGAGAGTAGGAGGCATCATGATGAATGGGAAAAATTTTGAAACAAATGCAAAACATTTTAAAATAAGCTTTATATGCATGTTTAAATATGCTTCTAGAAAACACAAAGTTAGTATTTTTCCACTTATAAACTGAATTCTTTGTGAATATTTCCTTTCATAATGAAGTTTTTCACCCTAATGAAGTGCTAGTTGCTGGAAAAAAGTATATAGCCTGAGATGAATTAGTAACCTTACCAAATCAGTACTGCAGTGACCACAGTGATGTAGGTGGTGTGGGGACAGAGAAGGGCTTTGAGAGAACCCCAGCTCAAATGGACTTTAACAATTCCCATGAGCTTCAGAACCAGTCAACTCTGGAAACTCAGCTACAGAAAGTTTTTCAAAAAATATGGTTCTTGTTTCACCAGCTCCTACAGCTAGTTATTATTCAGATGAATACAAAATAAGGCAAGTTTATTAGTGCTCTAAAACATGTATTGGAATGATTTAAATTTAAATCAACAGTTTCAGATCAGAAAAATTTGTGCATCTTATCCCCCCAGGCAAGCATAGAACATTAATAGAAAACCAAAACAACGAGAAAATCTGTCTTCAGAATGGTACAACAGATGCGTCTCACAGTTCAGCTATATGTTTGGTAGATATGAAGGACCTTCTAGCTTTCTTCCTTGCTTTCTCTTTCTCTCACTCTGATACTGCATTTTCTTCCTAGAAGATACTAAGATGCTGAAATTTGTAAATAAAAAGCAGAAAGATATAATTTTATTACTAAGGTGCAAGAAACATTGTGAAATAATCTATGAGAGCTTAGAGATACCTTTGTGAAGGATCAGTAAACCATGAGAAAAGCTGATCCAATTATTCAGCAAATCTGAGAATGGAGAAAAGAGAAGGACCCAGGAAATAGTCATCCTGCCTGTGATGCTGACTTTATCTTCTCAAAATGAAACAGGATCTGAAGAAAAAAAAGTAAAATAAAAGGCATTGAATTTGTCCTTGTAATTGTATGACCCACTCAACATACGTGGGTTGGCAATCACTGTATTCTCCAGGTTCCCATTTCTGATACAAGAAACCAATGCTTGTAGGCTACCCATGCAACACTACTCAGCAAAGTTTAGGAGATTAATTCTGAAAAGGAATCTTGCTTTAGTATGAGAACATAACTCCTGCAACACTGTAGTTAGCTTATTAACTTGTTTGTGAACAAGGAAACAAAGCAGTATCTAAGCTTGTCAAAATTAACGTGTGATACTTTCCCATATACAGCAAGAGGGAGTCAGCACAAAGCCTATGTGTTAATTACATCCTTCTTGAGCTTTAATTCTCCTCTGGTTCTGGAAAGCTGCATTGCATTTTTGTTCCTCTTTAATTTTTGTTTCTTCTTTTATTCCTCTTGTTGTGAAGATGGATTACTGAATGCTTCTAAACGGTTTGGCAATCAATGGTAACTCTCACTGTAATTTATGATAATTGAACACCTACAAACATTTTTTACTAACAGAAAGAATGAAAGGTCAACATCTGCCTAGACTTGGTTATGAATTTATTTATTTATTTATTTTGTTAAATAATAATAGTAATAAAAGACTAAACAAAATTGAATTGAACAAAGGGGATGGTAATCAGAAGCTCAGAATGCAAATGTTTTCTTCCTTTAAGGAAAAACTCAGTTTATTCATTTTACATTTTAAACATTCCCTAGCAGTTATTTGAATTCTGAACAACATCATTGTTCTTGCATACAATCTGAGAAATGAAATGGGCTAGGAGGGTGATACTACAGTACATTATTTTGCATTCTGTAGGAAATGTTAAAAAGGTATATGATAAAATGGACTTCAGCAGTGTGATGATGGATACTGAACTAGGTTGTGGAAAACAGTCTAGTATGGGAAAAATATTTGAGTTTTACAAATATGAAAGCATGAAATAAATTATCCAGCGTTGTTTTGGATTAAGATCTTTAATCACTGTCTTTAATCATAATCTATATTTTGTTCTGCTCTTTCTTTGCTTTCGCTCATTCCATCAGTTAGGGACCTTACAAAAACTGAATGGGTACACTTATTTGCCTAAATAACATTAGCCACCCGATAACTACACTTCTGTTTTGGTCCTTCATCTTCCAAAATACTGATGGGATGTTCACAGATGGGCAGCTTTGCAGTTTTCTTACCATAGGAGAATTTGTGTTGTATTTCTGTATGCTGTACTCTCTGAGAACTGTATCAAAACTGGTAACATTTAGAAAATGAAAGTATTTCATGTGCATTTTTTTTTTCCTGTGTGTGTCATAATTCTTTGTCACACTTCTCTCTGCCACTCAGAGTTTATTTCTGCACATACAAATATGGCAAGACAAGAAATTCAGTACAGAAACTCTACTGAAAACACTCTTAAAACTGCTGTTGATGATCTCTTAGAATGATGAGTGTAAAAAGTCATTTTAATTCAGAATTCTCAATATTTACTAGAGATCTGTATTTATTTTTGATATTAGAATGTTAATGATACCTGCCTCATATCTAGCTTTCTGCCTGGCTATGTGAGGTTCTAGGGTTTCCTCAGGCCTGCCGGCAGAAACTAAATACCTAAGTCTACCTGCTAGGAGAAACTCATCACTTAAGTTTACCAATGCCATCTCCACACGTAACAAACATGAAATTAAGTTGTAATGAGGAGCTGAGGAAGACACATTTCTCTTGTCCAAACTGGCTACAGCTCCTTCCAGTTATAAAATTATTATNTATACTATATATACTATAGTATATATATATATACTATATAGTTATACTATGCTATATATTCCAGTTATAAAATTATAAAATAAATAAATAAATAAAAGGTGATANGGTAAATGTCATGATGGACCTTGTACTCTTTTGCAGAGGATGTGATGTTCTGATTGCTCCAGGGTGGAGACTATGCCATTTTAAATTCAGTTATCCCCACTAATAAAAAAATGTCTTGAACAATCATTCCCACTCACTCTCTGCGATTGTTTTGGAGTATTGCTCCTATGCTTTGAGTGATACCATCCTAGCTTGCACCATTCAGGTGTAAACAGGTGTGAGGGTTTTACTGTTCTCACTTCGATTATCATTCTTAGTGAATGAAACGCCCTAAACCAACACCACCCTCTCAATTTGAATGATTCTGCAGTTTTAGCCTAATATTTTATTTTAGTCATCATGCCCTAGCTTGTACATACCTAGTGGTATCTTTTTCTTCTTCATCATGATCTTCCCCTCTTTCCATTTTCCCTTGGAGGCCCACTTTGTAACTCTGTTGCAGTCTCCTCAGAAGCATTGACTCCTTTTGAGATGAATAGAGATTCAGTCTTTTTAAATCTTCCTAGGCCATATTCTCCTGTTCAAGTTCCTGCTCCTGGATACTAGTTCTTTACCCAACTGGCCTAATTATCCAGAAGAATTTGAAACTCCAGCATTGAATTTTGCATTATTCATGGGGGATGTTCCTCTTCTCTGCTCTTAAATCA
>VXAV01005452.1:69091-81319 GCA_013399715.1 Alectura lathami | reverse complement strand
CGATCTTGTTGCTCTCACAGAAACTTGGTGGGATGATTCCCGTGACTGGAATACCACCACGGAGGGTGGTATTTTAGAATTTTTAGAAGGGATAGGCAAGGTAGGAGGCGTGGTGGAGTTGCCCTCTATGTTAAGAAGTGCATAGACTATGCGGAGCTGCCCCTGCGTAACAGTCATGGACAGATTGAGAGCCTGTGGGTGAAAAGTAAGGATGGGACCTATAAAAGGCAGATGGTGTTCGGGGTCTACTACAGGCCACTTGATCAAGGGGAACCTGTTGATGAGGCCTTCTTGCTTCACCTGAAGGAAGGAGCAAGGACACCTTTCAGGTGTGCTGCAGCATTGTCAGTGCATCCCAGGGCAGCAGGTCAAGGGTCCCTGCCAGCACTCTGTCCCTCTAACGTAGCTATGCCATCCCACACCTTATCATACGCAGGCTCCCTCTACCGACATAGTTTAAAGCCCTTCCAAGGAGCCTTGCTAACTTTTCCTGAAGGACCCTGTTCCCCCTTTGAGAGTGATGAAACCCACTGAGTGACTGCAAGCCTAGTACCATGTAGGCCATCCGATTTTCGTAAAACCCAAAACTCTGGTGGTGGCACCAGACTTTAAGCTCAATGTTTACAGACTGGATCCTTGCAGATGGATCAACAACTAACAACAGAAGAGCAGTATAAAATAACATTAGAAATGAAATATCTACACCCTTTTTGGATTTTTTTTTTTTTATTTTCATCCGAATTCAATACTGTATGTGGTATGAAAAAACTAATAGTGCAGAAATGTTCCTTGCTTTTCTGATGTACTAAGCCACCATGGGATCGCACAGGTGTTTAGGCCTACACTAAATTAGGAGTTATTTGGGGAACAGTAATTCTAATTTTTCAGGTTTGTAGCTTACAGTTATAAAATCTTTCACATGTACTGTTTCTCTAAACATTTATATCAAGACAGTATATATGTATTAACACAAGCCAGAATCTGATGAGACTTTTATATGTCCAGAATTTTATTTCCAAGTCCATGACTTGCTATGTATGCAACAGGGAAAAGGAGAAAAAGTACTTGCCAAGTATTTATAACATAATTTCAGATAGTAGCAGTGACACTTTGGTCTGAAAAAATACTGGAGTAGGAATTTGAAGTGTGCCCACTTTTTTTTTATATTGTGATGTCTAGTATTTAAAAACCAAAAGGTAAATAAAATATGCCATGTTTCAGAGATCACTTTTTATCAACACTGCATGCTGTCTTCTGGAATAACAAAATTAGTGAATGTGTCAGGTGCTGGGAGAACGAAGTAATGAACCCTATGTGGGGATCCAAGTTAAAGGAACATACCAAAATACAATGGGCATATATAATAAAATGGCCCAATTGGATGCATGGTGTATGTGCTCATGGATACATTTAGAAAAATGACTTGGAATTAAACATAGACAGTGTCCAAAAATAAGAAATAAAGTAAAGATAGTGGAGTGCTGTGAGTCTGGAGGGAACCATCTACTGGCAGAACTGCACTTGCAGAGGTCTGACAAGTAGGAAAAAGGACATATACCTTGGTCATTGGGAGTGGTATGGTGGTGCTCAAGGGGGAGGTGCAGAGGTTGTAATTAATTGCACTATTTTGTCTTTGAGAAGAAATCTGAAGCATTCTGAATTATCTGACCATGACTTTGGAGTATAATTATAGTAAATATAAAAGGCCTATCATTTCAAGAACTTTTTCCCTTTCCTTTTCTCTCTTTCTCTTTCTTCTTTCTTCTTTCTTTCCCTCTCCCTTTCTCTTTTACTTCTCCTCCTCCTTTTCCTCCTCCACCTTCTCTTCTTTCTCCTTCTTCTTCTTCCTCCTTGTTCTTCTTCTTCTCCTTCTTTTAATGATAATATTAATTTAGTTTGCTTACATTAGTCTATTTTTTTTTTTGGGGGGGTGGGTTAAGTGTGAATTAAATCTTTTACTTTTTAGACAGATATCTAGTCTTTCCTTAAACATTCAAAATAATGGGAAATCCACCATGCTGACAGTTAAGCTCATCCAATATGCAGCCACTAGTAGACAACTGGATAGTATTTTATATTTGGTTTTCTCTTAATTTTAGCTCTTGGACAATCTTATGCTTATGTCTGGAAAAATAAAATACACTTTCCCTGTTAAAATAAAAAAACATTTCCCTGTTAAACAAGTTTTTCATTTGTCAGCAGCTATGTACAGTGCTCAAATCACATGGATACTTTTTTTCCAAATATAAAATGATAATATTTTCCTTCCTTTAGGTCTGATGCCTGCCAGGGGCCCGCATCAAGGATATAACTGAGAGGTTGCCTGGCCATATACATACTAATGATTACTACCCTCGGCTTTATCAGAGAAGGGGATAACTAGTTTGATCAAGTGAGCTAGTGGTTGGCAACCCTGTCCATGGCAGGGGGTTGGAACTAGATGATCTTTGAGGTCCCTTCCAACCCAAGCCATTCTATGATTCTATGATTCTGTGATAACCACTTTTAGCCAAAAGCTTTCCAATCTAGGCAGGCGGGCTTTAAACAAGAGTTGCTGAGGGTGGGGGAAATGGCCCTCAATCCACCCCCACTTGAAGGCTGTTGGTGGTAATGGATGCTCTGGGCCTGGAATAGGTTCAGAGGCTGGGAAGAGAGCACCTGAAGTGCAGGACAAGGGAACTCAAGCTGGCAGAGCAGCCTCAGTGGGGATCCCACTCACTTGTCTGTACGCTAATGCACAGAGTATGGGGAACAAACAGGGTGAGTTACAGTTATGTGCAGGCCTGCAGGGCTATGACATCATTGGTATCACCGAGATGTGGTGGGATGGCTCTCACAACTGGAGCGTAGGAATAGATGGCTATAAACTCTTTATGAAAGACAGGCAGGGGAGAGTGGAGGGAGTGTCACCCTCTATGTCAATGACTGGCTGGAGTCTGCGGAACCCCACCTGGGGATGGATGAGGAGCTGCCAGAGTGCTTATGGGTCAGGGTTAAAGGGAAGGCAGAAAGTAGTGGGGGTCTGCTACGTGCCACCTGATCAGGATGAGCGAGTGGGTGAGGCCCTCTACAGATATATAGAGGGAAGGTGTTATGCTGGACCTTGTCCTCACCAACAAGGAGGGGCTGGTGAGTAACATGAAGCTCAAGGGTAGCCTTGGCTGCAGTGCTCATGAAATGGTAGAGATCAGGATCCTTAGGGATTCAAAGAGGGTTCACAGTAAGCTCGCTACTCTGAACTTTAAGAGAGCAGACTTTGGCCTCTTCAGGGTTCTGTTTAGCAGAGTGTCGTGGGACAAAGCCCTGGAGGGATGAGGGGCCCAGGAGAGATGCTCAGTATTCAAGAACCATCTTCAAACCCTGGAGCAGTGCATCCCAAGAAAGAGGAAGGTGGGCAAGAATGCCAGGAGGCCTCTGTGGATGAATAAAAAACTCCTGGACTTACCTGGGCATAAAAAGAAAGTCTATAGGGAGTGGAAAGAAGAACAGGCTAGCTGGGAGGAATACAGTAAAGTTGCCCAGGCAGCCAGGGATCAGGTTAGGAAAGCCAAAGCCCAGGCAGAATTCAGTCTAGCCAGGGACATAAAGGCAAATAGGAAGAATTTCTACAGGTACATCAACTATAAGAGGAAGTCTAAGGAAGATGTGGGTCCCCTCTGGAAGGAAAATGAAGATCTGGTAATGAGCGATACGGGAAAAGCTGAGGTGCTCAATGACTTCTTTGCCTCTGTCTACACAGGCAAGGGCTCTAATCACACTGCCCCAGTGGCAGAAAGCAAAGGTGAGAGCTGGGAGAAGGAAGATCCGCCCACTGTAAGTGAAGATTTGAAACCATCTAAAGAACCTGAAGGTGCACAAGCCCATGGGACCCGATGGGATACATCTGCAGGTCTGAGGGAACTGGCGGATGAAGTTGCCAATCCATTGTCCATCATATTTGAAAGGTCATGGCAGTCTGGTGAAGTTGCCACTGACTGGAATAGGGGAAGCATCACCCCCATTTTCAAAAAGGGAAAAAAGGAAGATATGGCAAACTACAGGCCAGTCAGTCTCCCCTTTGTGCCTGGCATGATCATGGAGCAGATCCTCCTGAAGCATCTACTAAGGCACATGGAAAATGAAGATGAGGTGATTGGTGGCAACCAGCATGGCTTCACCAAGGGCAAATTGTACCTGACAAATTTGGTGGCCTTTTATGATGGAGTAACAGCATCAGTGGATAAGGGAAGAGTAACTGATGTCATCTGCCTGGAATTGTGCAAAGTATTTGACACTGTCCCACATGACATCCTGGTGGCTAACTTGGAAAAGCACGGGTTGGATGGATGGACCACTGGCTGGATAAGGAACTGGGTGGATGGTTGCACCAACAGAGTTGTGGTCAACACCTCAATGACGAAATGGAGACCAGTGACAAGTGGTGTCCCTCAGGGGTTGGTACTGGGACCAGTGCGGCTTAATATCTTTGTTGGTGACACGGGCAGTGGGATCAAGTGCCCCCTCAGAGAGTTTGCGGAAGACAACACCAAGCTACGTGGTGCCGCTGAAATGCTAGAGGGAAGGGATGCCATCTAGAGGGACCTGGACAGGCTGGAGAGGTAGGCCCAAGCCAACATCATGAAGTTCAACAAGGCCAAGTGCAAGGTCCTGCACCTGGGTCAGGGCAGTCCCAAGCACAAATAGAGGTTGGGCAGAGAATGGCTGGAGAGCAGCTCTGAGGAGAAGGATTTGGGGGTGTCGGTTGATGAAAAACTTAACATGGGCCGACAATGTGCGCTTGCAGACCAGAAGGCCAACTGCATCCTGGGCTGCATCAAGAGAGGCGTGACCAGCAGGGTGAGGGAGGTGATCCTGCCCCTCTACTCTGCTCTTGTGAGACCCCACCTGGAGTGCAGCGTCCAGGTCTGGGGCCCCCAACACAAGCNACCCCACCTGGAGTGCAGCGTCCAGGTCTGGGGCCCCCAACACAAGAAGGTTATCAAGCTGTTGGAGGGGGTCCAGAGGAGGGCCATGAAGATGATCAGAGGGCTGGAGCGCCTCTCCTACAAAGGCAGGCTGAGAGACTTGGGGTTGTTCAGCCTGGAGAAGAGAAGTCTCCAGGGGGACCTGATAGTGGCCTTTCAGAACCTGAAGGGGGCCTACAGTAGAGCTGGGGAGGGACTCTTTGGAAGGGCATGGAGCGACAGGAAGAGGGGGTAATGGCCACAAACTGGAAGAGGGGAGATTTAGGCTGGATATTAGGAAGAAATTCTTTCCTGTGAGGGCGGTGAGACACTGGCACAGGTTGCCCAGAAAGACTGTGGATGACCCCTCCCTGGCAGTGTTCAAAGCCAGGTTGGATGGGTCTCTGAGCAACCTGGTCTAGTGGGAGGTGTCCCTGCCCATGGCAGGGGGTCGGAATTAGATGGTCTTTGAGGTCTCTTCCAACTCAAACTATTCTATGATAATTCTGCCATTCATTTGTAGAATACAACCCTTTTTTTTTACTCCATTTTATTTCAAGCAACCATAAGATACTCAGTAACCTTTCTACTAATGCTGAGTAAAAATTAGAGCTGAATGACTTTTTTTTTTTTTTTTTTTTGAATGAGTACATTCATTAGGGAAAAAAAATATATACTTGCTCCTGAGGGGTGGGAGTTATTCATGAAGTGTGGTTAAAACCACTATAAATCATTGTGGCCAAAATAACTGAAAGAACATTCGAAAAATATCTAACAATTTGTGCTGACATTTTCTGAAGAGAAGTTTTCAATTTTTGTTTCCAAGTGTCATTTTTGTTTTGGAAATTCAAAAAATATTTGTTATTCCTGTTATTATAGTACAGTGACAATATTACACAGTTCTCACAATAGTTGCCCATTTTCTAGGACCATAGGTCTTAGAACATCACTCAAAAGTCCTACATTTAGATAATTATTGCCTTTTATTTCCTACTGTATGACTAATTTTCAGTACCTTTAATTTTTCAGTGCAATGTCTTCTACCTTGTAAATCTGATCTGTAGTGTCTGTTGAGGAGTGTTGCACATTTTATTTAGTTTATGAATTCATTCTGTTATACTTTGAATCTTTGGTCAAGCAATTCCAAGTACAATAATCACTACATTTGCTACTGGTCAACTGACAACTATTGTGGTATCTTCAGACTTTATTGGCAAAGATTTATCTCCTTGATAAAAGTACTGAAGAGAGCTGGATTAAGACCCTAATCCCTTGGAGACTGCATTAGTAACAACTCAACTCATTGATTTCTTCCCATTAAAAACTCTGCTTCAAGACCTGTCAAACATGGAGTTTTAATCCATCTAATACGTGCCCTGTTAATTCCATATAATGTTGGGTTTTTAATCTAAATGTCATGTGGTACTAAATCAAACTCACTGGAGTAATCCAAGTATATTATGTCAACACCATTGTCTTTATCAACTAGACCTGTAATGTTGTCAAAAAAAATATAACACATTTGTTTGACAAGACCTACTTTTCATGCAAACATGTTGACTAGCCTTAATTATATTTTTAGCTTTTAATTCTTTGTTGACAGAGTCCTGAACTAACTGTTCCATTAGTTTTCCAGACTGACATCTGACTAACCAGGTTACTGAGTCATCTCTTCTGCTCCTTTCAAAAGCTGAGATTTTACTGGCAGTCACACAGTCTTCAGGAAATTTGCTCAACTTTCAAAAAAACTTGTTAAAATTTTTTTTCAGAGGACAATCAGCTAGTTTGTTTTAGATCTCCAGACATTAGTTATACATGTCTGAATCTTTCAAAGTGACTCATGCTTACCCCTATAGCAGCTGGCCATTGTTATATTTGATTCATTGCTTTATCTCAGATGATGCCTTTTCTGCTTCACATCAATCACCGGACTGAAATATATGTTTTAATATGTATTTTTATACTAAAAATAGTTTTGACATATCCTATAAAGCACTTTCTGGCATGACTATGTGAACATTTAGTAACGAATAGCAAAGACTGATTTTTTTTTTACCAGTAGTATTTTTTATAATTGAATTTGTATTGTTATTACTCCTATTGATCATTTGCATTAAAATTATTCCTCTGCTTTATGCTATCAGTCATAAAGTGTTTTAAGACATGCGCCTTGCACCCATATGTTAACTTCTCTACTGTGTGTTGGTTTTTTTCAGATGTCCTATCACTTCTTCGACAGCTTATTTTGGCACTTACCTCTATCTTGAATTTTAGAAAACACTTGATCATGAAAAATATTTTCAAAATACTTGACTTTCATCTATGCATTTATTTCATCAGCAAGTTTGAAAACAGGTTTCTTTCCTTTGCCTCCTAATTTGTGACTGCTAAACTCTGTTGTTTTCTCAAACTTTAATCAAACTTGAACAACTAGTTTGGAAATGGACATGTACCTGTTTACTCACAAAGAAAACACAGATTTCCTAGGCAATGGTCCCAGTTTGCACAATGTTACTGGGCAGGGAGAAAAGGAATTCACATTTCTGTTTGCACTCATAAAAGACATAAAGTCTCTCTGTTACAGGGCAGGACATTGAACTTACAGATCCAATTATTACAACTGTTTACCAACAGTTCCCCATAAAAATTTCTAATTCTCTCTTGAAAAGCACTACAAGAGCTTGTACTTCACTATTACTGTTTATAAGTACTGTACTAGGGAACAAAAATAATGAAAATTATGTTTTTGTGGGTGAGGAAACAAAAACTGATGCTGTCATGGTCACAGCACATATAATCAACAGGAAATGGTTGTCAGTGGCCAAACTGCACGTTATTGTTTAAGTTCTTGAGGAAGAGAAGGATTTGGCCCTATGCCAGTATTTTGTGTTCAAATCAATGTTCCAAAGTTTGTATAGCCAATTAAGGAAAAAAAAAGTTTTCTATTTCTATACAATTAATTCTAAAAGGGAAACGAGTCTTTCAAAGAGACAAACTGGATTACAGTCAAGTCTCTGTGAGCTTCCATGAGCCAGGATGCACAAGGCAATGGAAAAACAACAACAAAAAAATCATATAGATCTCTTATTTTCTGTTTCTGACCTGAATCAGTAACTCTGGAGCCGTCTCATGTCTCATATTCCCTAAACTTGAAATTGCTTATCTTCCACTTTCTTGTAAGGAGCTATGGGTACTTGTGCATCTGAATGCTTGCACCATCCTGTAAATTACCTATGGAGTTTGCAAATTAAAAAGTGGGAAAGTTGAGGTTCTGCTTGAGAAGAGGATAAGCTGCATTATCTCATCAATGAAATTATACCTTTTGCTCTTATAAATAATAATGAACTTAAAGAGTTGATTGCTTGCAAAATGGTGAATAATTCTTGAGATGCCAAAGCCTGTAAGGTAGAATGGACAGTTTGTTTGACAGGATGGAAGCCAATACTTGAAACATCAAGAAGACTTTGGACAAGCCAACACAGATACATATAGAAGGGATGGACTAAATCCTAGAAAAGCTTGCGTGCTTGGGTCAAATAATTCTAGATCCAACACTTCTGCAAAGCTTGAAACAATTTACACTGAGGACTGACAAAGTGTCAATTTTATATTCCATTATCTTGCAAAGATCTGGGCAGGAAGTATATTTATAAAGAATGTAGAAACAATAATTCTATTGAATAAAACACATTTTGACTAGAAGTTTATGAATGCCTGCAACAACCTTTATACTGCTTTTTTATACTTCTTCCAGATCTTTAGAAGAGGTGAAACTGCCCAGAATCTGGTTAGAGAGAATGAAGACAAGAGGTACGTTCCTCCATTCCTCCTATTTTCATTCCCTTTTTCCTACTGTAATGAGAAAACTCCTCTTCAGCCCATTTCTGTAGATTACTTCTATTTATTCTTTTGTTCCTGTTTCCAAGAACACATCTTCAGAGTCAATTTGAGCTTCAATGCACGGCAATTACTAAAGAAATAAAATATTATTGCCCCCATCTTCAAGAATTTTGGCCACATTCTTCTTGGCTTTTCTATTTTCAATATCTAAAGAGCAGTACTCCTTCAATGCCCTTGAAGAAGTACTTGTTACATTACTGGATACATTATTCCTTAGAAGAAGAAGGAAAAAAAATCATCTTTCAATTTATGAATCATTCTTATCTTTACTCTCCACCTTTGGTTCTCTTTATGCTTCCTCCTTTTAAGATGTTTTAAATTATTTCTGACCAAATACAATGCCACAAAGTTGGAACACTTCACTTTGCCTCTACTTTTATCAACATTTTTACTCTGGCTATCTTTAGGTAGTGCAACCTCACTATTTTGGCATGCAATAACCTATTCTACAGAAATCTATTTTTCCTTTTTTCTCACACCTTGTAGAGCTGTTGATTTATTTATTTGTTTATTTATTTATTTATCTGTATGGTGTTGCTTTAGCTGGAATGATTTCCTGGAGAAAGATACCTTGACTCTTGCTGGAGGTACAGAGTTCTCCAGCTCTGATTTCTTCAAAAGCTGTGTCACAGAAACAAAACCATTCCCTAGGGACTCTCTTATCCTCATAAGAAATAAGTGTCAGGCATGCTTCTAGAATTATACAGCAAAGATACATTACAGTGTGCTCCAAAGAAAGCAAAGACGCATCAAAGACAAAACATTTCTTCCTGTTCCAAATCAGTTATGAACACATAACACATATACAACATCTTGTATCATTGGAAGATTAACTGCCTCTCGTCAAGGAAAATAACTAATTTACAGATACACATACTGTTAAATAAATCAACATCATTTCCAATTGATGTAATTTTACATATTGTTTTATATATGTAATTTTACATTACTGAACATCAGCCAGCTTTTAACATCATCCATGTACTTAGCACACATGTAGTGGCAAACTTAAAATGCAAAGAGAGTATTAGCAATGAACATTAGCAACTTACATGTACAGAGTAGACCTACTAGGCAAGAGGGATAAATATTGTCAGACCAGTATTAATATATCTGGAGATACGAAGATCATGAATCAAGACAAGAGGCTAGGACAAACATATGTCGCTTCAGAGCCCCAGTGGGCAAACATCTCAAAACACAGCACGTGAGAAGCCTCTGCCCCAAATAGATGTGCTACAGTTTCCCATTCAGCATCAGACATAAAATGTGCAAGCTGACTTCCCCAATGGCGTTGAGTACACCAAAACAATGAGACATCAGTCACCCAGAGCAGTCACACAGACAAGACAGAATAGCTGGGCAGCTCTTCAGTAATACTCTGTTTTTATAGCATTTTTCCACTTTGGAGAACTTTCCTAAATGTTAAGCAGAACCACATGGCTGGCAAGTCACAGCTATGTGAACCACAGGAACCCCACCAAAGCACCACCACCTCTATTGTATTCCCTGCAGTACGATAAGGTTTCTCAGCACAGCCTGGAGCTATGTTGACTCCAAACTGAGTCTTCACAAGAAGCTTGCAGGAGGCAGGGTACGGATACATTACACAGTGGCTATGCCCCGATGTTTCTGGTTTCCTGCACAGTTTGTTGCTACTATACAAATTCAGAGGTGAATTTTAAGTCTGATACAGGATGCATGTCTATTTCAAAAGTTTAAACAGGCTTACGGAGTTTATAAACCACACACAGCTGCCCTGGTGGCAACATGACACTCATCATTGCAAGTACAGCTTTTCTGTGTACTTTTATTCCAACATAGTGTTTGCTGAAGTCAAATACAACACAGAACCAACACATAAAGCCAGATTGTATTTTGGCATGAATATCTTTGGAGATCCAGATCCAGGTGATTTGACCAAGATCACTCCTAAAATTTATGACAGCAAAGCTGGCCTCCCAAGCCTGGGGAGAACAGCTTGTATGTAGGGTCATAAAATCATTCCAGGACATGGAGCTAGGCCACTGCAACTCGTTTTCCCATTTTCAACATCATTTCTGATCTGTTTTCAAATATGTACTTTAAATAAATATTTTAACAGATTTTTGGCAATTTTAAGGTGCAGATGAAATGAAGAATGCTGGATGAGCAAAGGAATAAGAATAAAATAAATGAAGCAGTGAGCATGGAGAGTTTGAAAGAAATTGGAGCAAGTTTTTTTTGAAGCCTTGTTCCTCTTTGCTGAAAGGGGAGAGGATGAAATCAGCTGAAAATTGATTCTGTAACATGACAAAATAATGCCTTAGAATTTTAATATATTTTCAGTTGATTTTGCCTTATTTTCTTTGATTGAGACAAATACCTTCTCCAAGTACTGGCTTGCAAACTGATACAACGCACAGAGAGAAGGAAGTTGTTTGGGAAACCTCCATGAAGAACAAACACCCTGTGGAAACACACATCTGATCTATGCCTTTGTTTAATACATAGGTTGCTACAGTTCATTGCAAAGTGCTTTGGGACACAAGGATAACATTCAGTGTGTGTTATTACACATCCAAGAAGAACATTTATGTATGGAACATGCATGAGTACATATATACATGTAAAGCAACAGGACTGTTGTGATATATATTGTCATGCAATAATGCAGAGCCTGGATCTGAGAAGACTTCACCTCAGAGATTCAAAGGAAATTGATTCACTGCAATCCCTCTTTCTCTCTGTGAATGCAAAGGAGAGGAGGACGATGGGTTGGCAGTTGTGCCTGTAATGCAGTTGCTGGGATTTCCTTATATGTGTGTGTGTGTACATATATATGTGAGAGCGTATGGCTGAAACCACAAATATTTGAAAATTTCTCAGAGGAAGGCAATCTCAGACCTGTGGAATGTCTGTTGTGGAAATGAAGTGACCATGATATGACCCACTGCTTACCACCACTACAGATTACGCCTGTGGTCCTGAAGAAGTGGTTGCTATTGGACTCCAGATAAGAAGAAATCACTGAAAATGACATGTATAAGAAAGGCAAAGCGTAGATGTTTGAAGATATCAGCTTCGGGTAAATTGACATTTGGTCCAAGCACACTGACAAATACCAGATCAGGACTTAATTCTGAAGCTATGTGCTCTCAGCATGATATTAATCTCATTTGGATTTCCACCCAGAATGACCCCTGATGGTGGAATTACTCCTGTTCTACACCATCAGGATGGTGCTTACAGTTTCCTTCCTGTAGATAACCAAGCTGTCAGTAGTGCCCTGCTCAGTGTTATTTTCAGGTGGAGCAAGTGAGGATTTTGCATAAATAAGAAAGGCAGCTGAGTTTTAAACCCTTTCCTTGAAATAAAGCTGCTATAGAACAAATATTCTTTTGTT
>VXAV01005452.1:43320-59152 GCA_013399715.1 Alectura lathami | reverse complement strand
TTTCTCTTTTTTCTTTTTTCTTTTTTTCTTTTTTTTTTCTTTTTCATAAGGAGTTTCAGAACTGCAGAGCCTTGAGCCAAAAGAAATAGTTGTACAGACAAGTTTTCTACACAGAATCCAAGAGAACAAGAGGCATGCTGCGGTGCTTGCTAGAGGCTATCTCGCCCTCCCACATTCACATGCCTCCCACAACGCTCTGTGTAGCTGATATGAAAATGAACACATGAACTCCTACATGAACTTTCAAATTGGCCCTGCCTTTTCCTCTCACTTTGGCCATTTCAGACTCGTTCATCCTGCATGGGGATTACTTTCCAGATATTTTGTATTCTTTAAAATAAAATTTCATGATAGTAAGTGAGCTGAGAAGACGCAAATCCTCCTCAGTAACAAGTTATCAGAATCTGTTTCTGTGCTGAGATTATGCTTTTCATCTAACTGGGATTTAGCAGTGTTCTTTTCAATAATTTACCAGTATTCGTAGGAATAAGGCACTCAGCACTCATTGCTGTTCCCAAAGAATATTTTTCTCTTCAATAGCGACAACATTCCCATTAACAGTGGCTTTACTATACATAGTCTAAAAACACTGTTTGGCTACTTACTGACAACCTTTTAGAATATGCAGTTTGTACCCTCAAAATAACAGACCACTAGTTTCTTTTGGTGTACTGTTATATTGCATAGAGATAGGGCTTTACTTCTGTTTTATGTTAACAACAGAAGTCAACGTGAATATACAGAATATTCTCTTTCCTACGTTCTAGGGATGAAAGGGATTGATATTCTTCCCTAGCTTGACTTCCTGAATGAAATAAACCTGGAGATTTTGCATTGTGAAACCTGAAAACATAAAAATAAATAATAGAGGATGAATTACATAGGTCAGATTTCATGTTAAAAATGGCTTTTCAAAGACACAGGAAGGAAGAGAGTGCTTAAATTAAATATTTCACACACCAAACAGACTGTTAGGTAGAAGACATTTAATTTGGCAATATCATTATTATTTATTGTATATTATGGCACTGCTCCCATTAGAGCCTTTATAATAAAAAACAAATTTCCTTTTCATCTCCCTTCCTGACTTTGAGAAATTGCAAACAAAGGCAATGGCTCTGCCAATTCATGCCTATGATGAATCTCACACACTTCAAGCATTTGCTTTGAAACCCATGTCCGTACACAGAACAGTGCAGGTGTGGATTGTGCTGTCGCTCTGGGCCTGTGCCCATAGAAGCAAGACAGTACAGCTGATGGGTTTGAGAATTTGTTCATGTCTATGTATACTATTTTCAAAGTCACAGGATTCGTAAATTATTTATTTTTCTGAATGTTAAACAAGGTGAAAACACCAGGTTCGCAGAGATTAATGCCAGTGCATACCTCCATGGTGCTGGATATTGGAGCGGGGTACGTGGGTTGGGGTGTCAAATGTAGCTACACGTTTCCCTACCCTGATATCCTGCAGGGACTGGAGATGAGTGCTTGTGTACGCTGATGAATCCTTGCAAAAAGTAGATACATGTCTTGCTCCAAATCATCAGCGAGCAGCATAACAAAAGGGAAAATGCATTTTTCCAGCTGTAAAGGTCACATTATTCGCATAGATATCTGTCCTGAATGAGTGAACTAATGTGTGAATATGCCATTTTCCCTTTCTTACTGTGTTTGATTTACCTACACAGAAGGTTTTTCAGATGAACTTAATGGGCATTAACTTGTAGTTCTTCATAGCTCTTCAGATTTCTGAGCAATACCTTCTGTTTTCAGAAACTCAGACAGAGACTTTAAGGACTAAATCAAAATAAGGTGTAGAACTTCGTTATCTCACAACTAATTATCCAATGAAAACACTCAGTTCAGCAATACATCTGAAAATAGTTTTGGAAAGCCAGCCTAACATTTCAGTCTATTTATAATCTATTAGAAATAGATATTAATATATACATGATGTCTTAGATATCTTAGATATATTAATATAATAGAAATATAATATATTATTAATAAATTTGTAAGATAAAACTTCCTTATAGCCAATGTTTTTAAGAAGTTTTTATTGAATATAACGTGAAGTTTTAGTCTTTAACTACCCCTTTAATCTTTGCTGGGCTCGTTCCTGAGAATAAGTTACACTCCTGCCTTTTATAGGATAAGCAGCTTCCAGGAATGCATCAGACTGCCTCAGGGCTGAGAGAGTACATTTATTGAACACCACTCTATTTCAGCCTAAATCCTGGCTGATCTGGTTTTACTTAGTAGAAGTGTAATTAATATAGCTAATTAACACATGACCACCCTGAAAGTTCTTTTTTTTTTTTTCTTTTTCTTTTTTCTTCTTTTTTTTTTTTAATTTCTTTTTTTCTTTTGTAGGAGAATTTACGCAAACTGTCATTTGTTCCATATGGCTCCTCTTTCTCTTGGAAGGGTCAGCCACTTGTGGGGACACTTAAAGACAATAAAACATGTACATGTTGTCCATCTGTGTTGACCAATGGATGGGTGGCCTTCAGGAGTGGGAAGGGACTGTTTAGAAGGACATGTAGTGGCAGGATGAGAGGTAATGGCCATAAACTGGAAGAGGGGAGATTTAGGCTGGATATTGGGAAGAAATTCTTTCCTGTGAGGGTGGTGAGACAATGGCACAGGTTGCCCAGAGAGGCTGTGGGTGCCCCCTCCCTGGCAGTGCTCAAGGCCAGGCTGGATGGGGCTCTGAGCAACCTGGGCTGGTGGGAGGTGTCCCTGCCCATGGCATGGGGGTTGGAACTAGATGATCTTTAAGGTCCCTTCCAACCCAAACTCTATGATTTCATGTTTGTTTTCTTCTTTTTGGTTACTTCTCCAAAACAGAGCAGTGGTTAAGGTAGAACATCAATTCTTGTTAAAATTCACAGGAGGACCTCAAAGGCTCGATGTTTTCTCTACTGTCCTGCAGTATGACAAGGCACCATTGGAGATGTTCTGTCACTAGAACACCATGGATGTACAATGCTATTTTTTTTTCTGGACACATTTGAAACTTGTTTTGAGGTGTTGGGTGATTGCAGAATGACTACTTGTTGTAATTATAGACATCTCCTGTAAGAATACAACTACTTTACTCACCAGATATCTCCTAATCTTCCTTAGCAGAAGGCAAACGTTAAAAAGGAATATTTACTACTATAAATTTTTGACGTTTGATTCAGAAACAGAAGCTCACAAATAAATAAATAATATTCGTGTCTATCTTTTCTCCCTCTACCTTTTATCTTCCATTCCCAAGTGAAGTATGTATCACTTCCCTCACTGAAGGAGGGGATCCTGAGTTGGAGACATATTCCTTTGAAGTCTTAACCTGTACTTGGGATTCAAATTCAAAACTCTCTTCCTTCAGAAGGATTTCTGAGGGCTTCAGAAATATGAACTCTTGAGCACAGAAAATTAGAAATATTTCCTTGCCTACAACAGAGTTCTTAGAAATTAATTCACCCTTTGAAAGGAAGAAAAATTTTTCTTGCCAAAGACTCAATCATTATGACATAACTTTACTTTTCCCAAATCTCTACTTCATATACACTGACAGCTGACCTGTATGCATGTATACGAGTGAGACTTCATGCATGTGGTTTGTTCTTAATTCTTGGGCACAGTTCCTGGGTGCAACTGAAGCTGGATAAGGTTTTGATAGATGTCTGGAATGCTGACACTTAACCCAGTTTTGAGAAGCATCTGCCTGCAACACTGGAGAGTTACTTGTTGGTCACCAAAAGTATATGGACCACTTCTGTTCTCCAAGTTAAATTTATTAAGATTTTAAACAGTCTATGGTCACCATTGATTTTCTGGAACATGTTCAATTTCCTAGAAAGAGAAGAAGAGAGGAAGCATTTTCTATGTGTTCATGGGCATTATAAAGTAATAAGAGGTTCTTGCTGAGATGTGGCATATTATAAAAAGAAGACAGGATTGAAGAGAACATTAGTGACATTTTTTAAAAGAAGATGTGAATTGCAAAGGAACGATTGTAACTGTGACTCAGCACTGTCAAAATACAAGTGAAGAAGAAGAAAAGAAAGAAGAAGAGGCATGTCTGCAGAAATAAAAGCATAAACATAACGCATGGAAGGACACATGACAGAAGTGAATGTTAATAGTTAATAGATGAATTTATTTGCTTAATAGTAGTGAAGGCAAAAACTGGCTAAACCATGAAGGTTAGGAGACCAGATTTATTAATGCAGTGATTCTGTGGAGGTATTCTTTGGACCACAAGAGACCCGGAAATGTATGGCAAATGATCTGTTCAGGTATACTAAACAATAAAACATACTGAGTTAATCTCATACAGCTACACATGTTGCCTGTGATCAACTTACTTGATATGTTATGGGTGACTGATCTCTTGAATCATCTGTATATTTGTTCAAAATGATCTGTAATTCCGAGCAGAATCTTTTCTGCAGAGTTATCTGAATTGTTGTTATCAATACTTTGTGTAGTTATTTTTATTCTCAAAAATTGTTCACAAGAAAATATTGATTTCTGAAAATTGATTTACTCATAAACATTCACTAAGTATCTTTGACAAACAGTTTTCAGGCTAGGAAGTGTTCATGAATGGTGCCTACTCACATCAAACTGTACATTATGCATGACGAATTCAGTCATTTGGTATTGGTCCTGTTCCTGAACTGGTCACATGTATTGTAAGAGGCTGAATGACTAAAGTGCAATAGCCAATATTGAATCATGAATGATATATACATATTCAGAAAAGGTTCATTTGAGGAATATAAGGGATCTGGAAACAGATAAAGGTGCAGACTGCAGTCCCACATACAGAATCTTTAGTATTGGGAAAGACCTCTAAGATCACCTAGCCCAATTGTCAAGACAACACCACTATGCCCACTAAACCACGTCCCTAAGTGCCATATCTACACATTTCTTGAACACCCCCAGGGATGGAGACTTCACACCTCCCTGGGCAGCATTTTCCAGGGCCTGGCCACTCTCTCACAGAAGAAGTTTCTCCTCACACCCAGCCTGAACCTCCCCTGGCGCAGCCTGAGGCCGTTCCCCCTCGTCCTGTCGCTGTCACCTGGGAGGAGAGGCCGACCCCCAGCCCGCTGCAGCCTCCTCCCAGGGAGCTGTGGGGAGCAGCGAGCTCTGCCCTGAGCCTCCTCTCCTCCAGCCCCAGCAGCCCCAGCTCCCTCAGCCACTGCCCACAACACTCGTGCCCCAGGCCCCTGCCCAGCTCCGTCGCCCTGCTCTGGACACGCTCCAGGCCCTCGGTGCCCTTCGTGCAGGGAGGGGCCCAGCGCTGAGCGCAGCCCTCGAGGTGCGGCCTCACCAGCGCCCGGTGCAGGGGGACGGTCTCTTCTTTAGTCATGCTGGCTGCACTATGTCTGATACAAGCCAGGATGCCCTTGGCCTTCTTGGCCACCTGGGCACACTGCTGGCTCCCATTTAGCTGACTGTCGACTAACGCCCCCAGGTCCTTTTCCTCTGCACAGCTTTCCAGTGACTCTGCTCCAATCCTGTAGCATTGCATGGGGTTGTGACCAAAGTGCAGGACCCGACACTTGGTCCTGTTGAATCTCATCCCACTGGCCTCAGCCCATTTTTCTAGCCTGTCCAGATCCCTCTGTAGAGGGAATCCTTCCTTCCCTCAACCAGACTATGAATAACCTCTTGAGACCTCGGAGACTAAGTGAAGTAAATCCACATATCTGTTTGTGCCTAACCTCATTTTGTTATTCCAAGAGCTCTAATCTAACCCAGTGGGGGAGCAGAATTTACATGAAAGATGCATTAAAAAAATGCATTAGAAATGCATAAAAAAGTCTTTGAAAAACAGATGAGAGTACAGATTTATCTCATCTCCAAAACATGCATCCATCATAGCATATTTGAGAGTTCTGCAGTCATCTGATACCTCTTTCAGACTCAAAAAAAAAAAAAAAAAAAAAAAAAAGAGAGTCGAGGGTTATATTTACTACATCTACTACTACCATTATCATCTGGTGCCTATAGATCTACCTGTAGGAGGTGTGAGGTCTTATTTAATATCTGTTCAGGTTAAAGTGAAATTGAGCCTTGGTTTCTCAAAGAACCAAGCGGTCCAGAGATTAGGACAAATAGTTTTCCTCCTTTACCTCCTTTTTAAACACTAGCTATGGAACTGAAGGATTCAGGTCTGAGATATCATTATTGTACTATAGAACCTCAGTAGAAAGAGAAAATTAGACTTAAGGAGGGAAGGTTTTTGTTGTTTTATTTTATATAAAAATATATTTGTTGTTAAAAAAAAAAGTAATCTGTGGAATTTAGGCTTAGGCAATATTAGCTGTTAAGTCAGATAATATTTTCATAACTGAAATTTTGACTCTGCTCTGAAGAAAGGCACAAATCAGTGTAATTGAGCAGGTCCTATCAAACCAAAGTGATACAGTCAGAAATACAGTCAGTGTTAAGCAGACTGTTGATTACGCCCCTAGCAAAATACCTATGAGAAAGTGATACACTGAAGCAGATCTGCAAAACTCAGGGTCCTACCAAGGGGAAGATAATGAGATCCATAATATGCAGTGATCTGTGTTTTTGTAGCTTTTGCTTCTTTCATCAGAGGAAACAGAGGGTTAAATGCTAACTTTCCTGTCAAATAATGAAATATTAAACAAGCACTCATGGCAGCATTGTTGGGGCAAATCTTCCCAAGGGTTGTTATGATAAGATTATGGTAAGAATATCTGGAAAAAGAAATACACTAAACTAACGAGATTAAAAAGGGTGAGATCATTCATTGATGAATTTATCTCATGACCAAGAACAATGTAATGGGATTAATGATGAGGATTTTTGTTCATAATAAGATGTAGGTTGATGACTGCGAGAAAGTTCAGTGGTCACAATAACTGCAGTGAGTCCCATGTGTAAAGACAACATAATAATGCTTAATTGGCAAAACACCTTGTGAAGAGAAACCTTTGGTATAATTTTATGAGAAAGCTCAACAGATTTTAATAGACAACTCTACTTTTCCTTCTATTATTTTTTGTTGTGCCTTTGGACTGGTCCAGGTAATGGAAACACTATATCCATGGCAAAGGTTTTTATATAGCAAAAACCCCCTTCCAATTAATTTTATATTATACAGGATATAACATGTAGCACATTTAGCTGGAAGCATATTTAGGTTAGGTGCATTCTTTGGACACGAGGATGGTGTTTCCTGTGAAATTTTCATATTAAAATTTTTCTTTTTTTTTTCTTTTTTTTTTTTTTTTCTCCTTTCACTCCGTTAGCTTAGTTTGGAAACCATAAGGATTAGATTCCATGAATTTGGGCAGACACCTTTCCCCCAGCCTGGTGAGACTAACACGCGCTTTCGTTATTCCCTGGATAAATTCCTTAGGGAACACCTAAAATCTGTGCACTATAAAGAAACCTACCATGATCCACCCTTGTTTTGTAGTGACAGGCATCTCACCTACATATGATCTCGTCACCCTCCATCTTCCTTGATTTCACCAACACTGCAAGATTAGTTTAGGATGGTATGTCTCAAGCTTAGGAACATCCCTCTTTCTCAAAATAGAGTGAAAACAAAGGGACTAGATCAAGAAGCCAACTATATTTATTCAGGTGACTATATATGACTGTTCTGTAGCACGACTTTATCCCTCTTTCCCCATATGCCAGGTAGGCCTGATCCATATCATTATTATTGCCAGAAAACTGTAGAGATTTTATTACAAAATAAAAAATACTTCATGCTTCTAGTAGCAAAGTCTCTTTTGAATCTTTTTTTGAAGTGAGAAATTTTTACAGAAGTTCCTTACTTGATAAGAAAGTCACTCTTCAGAAAAAAAGAAGTGCAAAATTTTACAAACATCATAACTGTTGATATATTAACCACTAGGAAAAGCCCTGTAATGCATTTCTCCCATTTTATGTATGGGGAATTTCAGAAACCAGAAGATGATAATAGCAAATGCTGTGTTGAGTTACCTAAATAAATATAATACATGAAGAGATATATTTCTTTTTTGCACAGCTTCACTAAAGGCAGATTATGCCAGACCAATCTGGTGGCTTTCTGTGATGGAGTGATAACATCGGTGGACAAAGGAAGGGCAACAGATGTCGTCTACCTGGACATTCCTTTAACATGGTTCCACGCCACATCCATACCTCTAAATTGGAGAGATATAGATTTGAAGAGTGGACTGTTTGGTAGATAAAGAATTGGTTGGATGGTCACAGCCAGAGGATTGTGTTCCACAGCCCTATGCCCAGGTGGACACTCATAATGAGCGGTGTCACCCAGGAGTCTGTCCTGGGAGTAGTGCTCTTCAACATCTTTATCAATGACATAGGCAAAGGAATCGAGTGCACCCTCAGTAAGTTTTCTGATGACACCAAGGTGAGTGGTGCAGTTGATAAAACAGCGGGAAGGGATGCCATCCAGAGGAACCTGGACAGGCTGGAAAAGTGGGCCCACGAGAACCTGATGAGGTTCAACAGGCCAAGGGCAAGGTGTTGCACTTGTGTCAGGGCAGTCCCAGATACGTGTACAGACTGGGAGAAGAACTCCTTGAAAGCGGCCCTATGGAGAAGGACTTGAGGGTTTTGGAGGATGAGAGACCTGATACGAGCCAGCAGTGTGCGCTCACAGCCTGGAAGGCCAACGGCATCCTGGCTGCACCAACAGAGAGGTGGCAGCAGGGCAGGGAGGGGATTGTCCCCCTCTGCTCTGCCCTCTTGAGGCCCCACCTGCAGGGCTGCATCCAGGTGTGGGACCCCCACCACAAGAAAGATGTAGAGCTGCTGAAGTGGGTGCAGAAGAGAAGCACAAAGATGCTCAGAGGCTGGAGCACCTCTCCTATGAAGAAAGGTTGAGGGAGCTGGGGAACTGAAGAAGAGAAAGTTCCAGGCAGACCTCATTGCAGCCTTCCAGAGCTTGAAGGGAGCTTATAAACAGGAGGGAGAGCAACTTTTTACATGATCTGATAGTGATAGGACAAGGAGGAGTGGCTTTAAACCAAGAGAGAGGAGATTTACATTAGGTGTCAGAAGGAAATATTTTACTGAGAGTGGTGAGGCACTGGCCCAGGCTGCCCAAAGAAGGTGAGGATGCCCCATCCCTGAGGGTGTTCAAGGCTAGGATGGATGCGGCACTGGACAGCCTGATCTGGTGGGTGGCAACCCTGCCCATGGCAGGGCGTTGGAACTGCACGATACTTAAGGCCCCTTTCAACACAAGCCATTCTATGATTCTGTGACTCTGTGATTCTCTGATTCTGTGATAGTAATCTGTGGGTTGTACAAGGCTTGACAGTTGTGGCAATGTCCCTAATACAGGCAGCCAGCAGGGAACAAAGTTCTCTTGACAGTGAGTCAAGTTAGCAAAAGGGTGCCCCTATATGTTCCAGAAGAGAGTTAAAAACCACTATCAAGCATTGTCTTTTCTGGGATGTGTTAGTTGTTAAACTTGAAGCAGATCAGTATGGCTTAGTGTCTCTCCTAATTTGACAGGTCCTTTCTCTTCAGTCTGCAGAGTGGTGAAGTTGTTCTGCAAGTGCACCTCAGACTTCAGGAGAAGCCTCTTCCTCCTGCTGGCCCTTACCATTGCAAGCTTCCATTCTTCAGCATTCCTCAGGGCACCTCTCCCTTCTGTATGTACTTTTAGGGGAGTTTTTGATGATGCACTTGGAACCTAGAAAGCCATCCTTATTATGGGCTGCTTCAAAAGAAACAGCTAGCAGGCTGAGGGAGGTGATTCTCTTCCTCTGCTTCACTCTCATGAAAACCCACCTGAGGCTCTGGGGCCAGCAGCATAGGAAAGACATAGACCTCATAAAGTGAGCCCAGAGGACAGCCAAGAAGATGATCAGAGTTCTGGAGCACTTCTCCTGTGCAGACAGGCTGAGAGAGCTGGGGCTGTTCAGCATAGAGAAGAGAAGGCTCCAGGGACACCTTATAGTGGCCTTCCAGTAATTAAAGGCGGCCTTTAGGAAAGGTGGAGAGGGACTCTGTGTCAGGGTGTGTGCTGACAGGACAAGGGATAATGGTTTTAAACTAAAAGTGGGTAGATTTAGATTTGAAATAAGGAAGAAATTCTTTACCTTGAGTGTGGTGAGGTACTGGAACAGGCTGTGAATATCCCATTCCTGAAAGTGTTCAAGGCCAGGCTGGATTGGGCTTTGGGCAACCTAATCTAGTAGAAGGTTTCTCTGCCAGTGGCAGAGGAGTTGGAACCTGATGATCTTTAAGGTCCCTTCCAACCCAAGTCATTCTATGACTCTATGACATTGTGAGTACTGTGAAATCATTGGTAATAATTATTAAAAAATTCTTCTGCAGTACTCATCTGTTAGAAGACGATAAACATAAAAATGTAGGTAAAAGCAGGAAGACAGACTTCTGAAGAAACACGGTCTTAATGGAATTTTTTGAATGAAAAGACAGCTACAAGTAGTCAGAGAGTGCATATGACTATATTTACAGTTAAAAGGAAAAAAAGTGTGGTGGATATAAGGTTTAAAGTTTTCCATATAGCTACTCTTTCATAAAAAGTGGCAATGCACATACTCTGTTGAACCCTAATAGCTTGTCTGAAACAACTTGCGTTTAGAGAGCTTTCAGGGAATGTGTTTGACTGTTGTCAAGATTATATTTATGCTTATATTCTTAATGTGTACTTAAATCCCTACATCTTTTTTATTGGTTTTGCCTGATTTAGACCAAACCCTGTTCTTCAAATAATTAATATTTTTACAACTAAGAAATCCTGTATAGGCATTTGTTTTCAACTGAATTTCAGCTGAATCATATCAAAAAAAAAATCTTAATAATAATACTGAAGTTTTTGCCAACTCTATCGTATATTAACTTTTTACAGTAAGCAAACATTTAATGTTTTACTGACATATTCCAAAAACATGTACAGGACTAACTATGCATGAGAGCAAGGGAGTTATCCTTAATTTGTAATTTCCTGTTATTGTAAATTATACCTCTGCATTTTTATGGCCTCCTTCCATCTTGAAATGTTACTATGTTACTTTTCTGTTTAACTTATGCACCTTGAATGTTGTAAAAACTACTGAAAAAGTCAATAAAAATGCAATAACATTGTGTCAATCAAAAGCAATGGAACAATCTCTATTGAGCAAGCAATCCAAAAGCTACAGCTAAAATGCAATTGCACTGTGTTGCAATTGATTAAAGATATTAATCAGAAAATTAAAAGTTTTTTTCCAGTTGTAGTTATTACCAGTTACTTAATTTATAGCACAGTTACTGTGATCATATCTAAAGTCTTATAAAGAGGCTAGCAGTACAAACAATGATGCAGTCTTGTTTTGCTCCCGTTAATATGGATTATCCATGATCATCTTAAATGCATAATCATTCAGCAAATGTGGCCCCAATATAAGTCTAATTCTGATCTATTTATGTGAATACTCGGGGAGAAAAGTTACTTTTATTTATTTTTTATTTTTTAATCTGAAACAGGAGAATAACTATTCCCTTGCGCTAAGTCAGACCACAGGTCGATTCAGCTCAGCATCCCATACCTGACATTGACCAGCAGCAAAGCCCTGAGGAAGACTTATAATAATATGGGAAGTGTAAAGTCATCCTTCCCCACTATGATCTCAGTGATGTGGATAAGAGACCTCTTGACACAGCACTGCACATCACTGTTTTTAAGAACATTTTCTCTTTTTCTCTCCCTTGCACTTGTCTTATCACTTCTAGAACTCAGTGTAGACTAAGAATGAATGAGGCTGAGATAACTTTCAAGCAAATGACTGTGAGGTTGAGCTGATTTCAGACTTTGCTGCAACTTTGTGTTGGAAGGGAAAATTCGTGGAATGACCAGAATGAATCAAAAGTATGGAGTCAAGACGAAGAGATCATCTTGGGATGAGGGTATGGGAGAAAGGAGATCTGACAAATTCAAAGACAGTGTGGGTTGTTTTCCTTCTCTATTTAATTTTGGTATATGCATGGGTGTAATTTTTTTTCTTCAAGTATCTGGATATCCTTTTGGCTGGCATTCTAAGCTGGCATTACACACAACAGTTAAATAAGCAATCATAAGCTATGTCATCACAAATAAAAGCCTTCTTGAGCTTAGGCAATGAGCTTAGGTTCAGCAAGGGCAAGAGTAGAGTCCTGCACTTGGGGAAGAGGAACCGCAGGCACCAGGACAGGCTGGGGGCTGAGCTGCAGGAAAGGAGCTCTGAGGAGAAGGACCTGGGTGTCCTGGTGGACAGCAGCTTGGACATGAGCCAGCAGTGTGCCCTTGTGGCCAAGAAGGCCAAGGGGATCCTAGGGTATATTAAAAAGAGCGTGGTCAGCAGGTCGAGGGAGGTGATCCTCCCCCTCTGCTCCGCCCTGGTGAGGCCCCATCTGGAGTCCTGTGTTCAGTTCTGGGCTCCTCAGCACCACAGAGACAGGGATCTGCTGGAGAGAGTGCAGTGCTGGAGAGAGTTCCAGGGGTCTGGAACACCTCCCGTATGAGGAAAGGCTGAGACAATTGGGGCTCTTCAGCCTGGAGGAGACTGAGAGGGGACCTAATCAATGTATGTAAATACATGAAATGTGGGACCCAAGAGTATGAGGCCAGGCTCTTTTCAGTGGTGCCCAGCGACAGGACAAGGGGGTAATGGGCAAAAACTGGAACATAGGAGGTTCCGTACAAATCTAAGAGAAAACTGCTTTACTGTGAGGGTATTGGAGCACTGGCAGAGGCTGCCCAGAGAGGCTGTGGAGTGTCCTTCTCTGGAGGTGTTCAAGACCTGCCTGGACGCCTTCCTGTGCGACCTGCTGTAGGGAACCTGCTTCTGCAGGTGGATTAGGCTGGGTGATCTCCTGAGGTCCCTTCCAACCCCTAAAATTCTGTGATTCTGTGATTCTATAATGAAAAACAGTCAACAGAGGACACTCATCCCCAGTGAAAGCAGCATCTAATGCTCTGCAGTTCCTGGTGGATAGTCTGTCGTATTTCAAAACCACAAGGAATTCCCTGTGTCATCAACAATGACCACTTTATTGCTGGTGAATTAGGAAATGAGCAGGGCTTAAGGTATATTTGAGTTACATAGACTCATTCATTTAGTCCACCTTCTAATGCAGGAGATCACCTGGTTATCTCATGGGCTTGGAGAGGTGCAGAAAGAAGAAAAGAAAATCTTGAGTTTCAACTCAACCGCCATATCAGAGAATGGTGTTTTCTGCTCTTTACATTGCAAGAAGGCAAATTAAGCCTGATTGCTAGCAGAGCATAAAGGAATGAACTGGTCCACTCAATCACTAATGTCACACATTTACATCTATTTCTCTAACTGTTTCAGTCAGAAATCCAAACACAACAAAACTACAAGTTTTCAAGAAGTATTACATTTCCTAACATTTCCTAGACTGAATATTTCCTTTCATTAAAGATCGAAATTCTCTTTTACAAAATATCTCTGTTCATTTTTGTGTAGGATTTTTTAAAATGGATGGTTCCAACTTGAAATGAATAATTTTTTTAATGCCTGAAAAAGCTAATTTGTTCAACCGGAAAAACCATGTAACACACTCTTCCCCACTAACATTTAAAATATCTTCTTATGTCTTGGGATATTATTAGTGAGTCAGAAATTTTAGCAAACTGAAAATTATCTATGTTTATTTTGCAGTTCTACTGCATATCCTATGGTGTATCTTATCTTGAATAGCATCACATCCATTAGTTCAGTCCAAAAGTGAACAAATTTCACTAAAACACTGCAGCTCCGTTTGCAAATACTGAAGAGGAACAGAACAGCAATTTGAAATCATTCATTTCTCTCTTGCTTAATGAATTATTGATTTGTACTTTCCTTTTGAATGATAGTGCTCTGATGTTATAAACATTGATTTGAATTTTCTACAAATATTGTATATCATCAGCAGGTTATTGCAACAGAATAGTTCAGAAGGAGATAGACCTGAAGGAATGGAATAATATAAAAAGCATTTTGAGATGTCATGACATTGTACTTGTTGGGGGGGCGGGTGTATATGTAAAATAGCAAATGGAAATGAAAATAATACATGACATCCAGGGGGATGATATTGATGCAGAATTATAGAAAGTTTGTGTTAACACTGAAGAGGGAATCTTCAAAATGAAAAATAATTACTTTCTGCTTCTAGTAATTCTTCTAACATTTCTTACAACTGTATCTGCAGTGCTATCAGAGTTTTAGAGAGTTCTCTTACACCCTTCTCATGTACAGATGCTTTAAGTTCATGCACAGCTATTCATGCTAATGGGAACTACACAGTCAAAAGACAAAAGAAAAGTGCTGAGAGCAGTAAACACATAGATAATCCTGTCCACCAAACAATTTTGCATTTCCTTTATGCACCATTTATTTCAGACAAAAAGGCTGCTGAGAGATTTGCGTCAAAGTGATTTCCATAGCTCAGCTGCTCAAGGCTGGGTAGATGATTGAAATGCTGAGCTGCACTTTCCTGGGGGGCTCTGCCTAACCCTCTACTATCATCCCTGGTGCTGTGAGATATCTCCCTCAGACAAGCTTGTTTCTGGGGTCAGCTATTTTGGCAGCCTGGGCAAGGGGAAAAGTCCTGTGAAAAGTGAAGAGAAAATGAAAGGAAAATTTATTTCCTTCATCCCTTGTGCAGTAGTAGGACTACATCATTGGTTGTCCTTCCTTTGGGTTGTGTGCAATGAGCTGGTTGGAAAGGTATCCATCATCCTGCTGAGCACACTGAAAAGTGGGGATCAGCCCTACTTCCATGGGGAAGAAAGTCATGATCAGGGAGCATATGTGGTCAAAATATTCGGATCTCTCATAGCACAAAACAATCATCCATATCCACCTCTAAAATACTCGTAACGGTCACGCAAAATTCTCACAGCAGTATGGATGCTCTGGGCCAACCAGCACTCTTTTCCAAGCTGAACAGTCACAACTCCCTCAACCTTTCCTCACAGGAGAGGTGCTCCAGCCCTCTGATCATTTTGGTGGCCCTCCTCTGGACCTGCTCCAACAGCTCCACATCCCCTCTGTACTGGGGGCCCCAGGCCTGGACACAGCACTCCAGGTGAGGCCTGACAAGGGCAGAGCAGAGGGGGACGATCCCCTCCCTCTCCCTGCTGGCCACCCCTCTCTTGATGCAGCCCAGGATGCCATTGGCCTTCCTGGCTGCAGAGCGCACTGCCAGCTCATGGCCAGCTTTTCATCAATCACAACGCCCAAGTCCTTCTCTGCAGGGCTGCTCTCAAGGAGTTCTTCTGCCACTCTGTACACACACCTGGGATTGCCCTGACCCAAGTGCAACACCTTGCCCTTGGCCTTGTTGAACCTCATCAGGTTCTCGTGGGCCCACTTTTCCAGCCTGTCCAGGTCCCCCTGGATGGCATCCCTTCCTTCAGGGGTATCAACTGCACCACTCAGCTTGGTGCCATCACCAAACTTACTGAGGGTGCACTCGATCCCACAGTCTAAGTCGTCAATAAAGATGTTGAAGAGCACCGGTCCCAAGACGGACCCCTGGGGACACCGCTTGTGACCAGCCTCCACGTGGACATAGAGCCATTGACTACAACCCTTTTTCTGCGACCCTCCAGCCAGTTCTTTATCCAGCGAACTCGTAACTCCCATCAAATCCGTATCTCTCCTCTTTAGAGATAAGGATATGGTGCGGGACTGTGTCAAAGGCCTTGCACAAGTTACTAGTTAGTAAATGACATCCGTTGCCCTCCCTTGGTCCACCGATGTCGTCACTCCATCACAGAAGGCCACCAGATTGGTCAGGCATGACCTGCCCTTGGTGAAGC
>VXAV01005452.1:17723-33121 GCA_013399715.1 Alectura lathami | reverse complement strand
ACAGACACAGTAAAAGGAGGGACTTCTCCAAGAAGTGGTGCTTCCAGACAGAGTAGGCATTCAAATCTCTGTGGGTCCATTCATTTAGGGTATGACAGCATTGCACATATCCTAAAGACTGATTCATGTAATGAACTGGTGTTCTGAGGGATGGGATATTAAAAAGGACAGGGAAAGGAAGTGATGTCACACTGCTGCTTCTTTACAAGACTGGAAAAAAGCTAAGGCCAGCATCCTTAAAAACTGGCCATGGACTCGAAGTCAGGATTACTCCTCTGGGATATCTCAGGAATTAGCAAGTTTAACTTTCAGCTGGTTAATTTCTGGCTGTTGTAGAACTTTTGATGCCATCTACCCTGAAATCTATTGCCATTCAAGGGAAACCTGTCACCTCTGAAATCAACCTGACTTTATTCCCTACTTCTTGTCAAGATGTTGCGCACAAATTTGACCAACGTCAGATATGACTGACTTTGCAAGACAGACATAGAAAATTTGAGTTCATTATAAAATCCTCTTTTGATTCCTATTTTAAAGTGAACAAAAGGATCAAAATTCTCATCCGACCTGTTAATTTTATATGCGAGAGTGATATTCATCATGTGTTTCTCATCAGATAAAGATCTAGGTCATTAACTTTGGCGGGAAAAAAGCAAACAACATAGCAAGAAGTATGTGTTGTAGCAGAAATCCCTGTTTAAGAGGCCAAAGCAGTGTTCACCTCACCAAATGCCATAATTCCCATGAACTCTTTTGGCACGTGAAGCATGATAGATGCTTTCCTGGGTCTGATGCTCTTTGTGCCACAGGAAAAAAAAAAAAAAAAAAGTCTCTGTGAAAAGAAGACTCAAGTGCTTCCTGGGATCTCTAACTTTTTTTTTTTTCCCATCAGTGCAACTCCCTGTATAGAGTCCTCTGCAGGAAGTCTAGCCTGTAGATCTCATATGGCTCCTCTTATGCCCAGTCTAACAAGGCTGAAAGCAGACAAGGATGTTGATCCATGACAAGCTGCAAGACACCCTCCAGAGAGCAGAAGGGCTCTCTGGTGAGCACAGGCTTGGGGGCAATTTTTAGTGATTGCATCAGATTTGTGGCCCTTTAGAACTTCTGGACACATGGCCTGAATACTGTGAACTACTGTGCTGTTGTGGAAAGTGTTGTGCTGGATGGAACGGAGGAAGCCAAACGAGATGAGTCACACAAAGATTCATGTTAGAAGTCTGGCTTGGTACCTCCATTCACTAGGGCCAATCAGTGCCAGGGAAAATAAACAAGATGTAGATATCTGTTTATTTCATGCCTATTTGTCTTGGCTGAATGCAGGGCAGTGAGAGACCCTGGGGACAAGCCTGCAGGCAGCAGAGGAAATAAGAGATTTTTCAGATCTGCAGACTACAGACAGGCAGAGAAGCAGCTCCAAAGTGGAAGAAATGTAAGGCACTGACACTCCTATGCCTCTTGTGAGATGGATTCCTTCATTCTGTGGAAAAAAAAAAAAAAAAAAAAGTAGAACAATGTTCATTGTGGGATCGGTAGACAAAGCCAGGAGACATAAAATACCTCCTCCTGCCTCCCAGCAACAGAGTCCTGTAGCAAGGGATCATCTCCAAATCACTGCCCCTGCAAGGAAAGTGTTCCATGCATCTCTCACTACCCGATTTTCTTTCTAAGGAAATGCTGCTGTTTGAAGAAGAGGAGTCTGCATTATACAAATTTGTTCTGCTCTTGCTGTGACAAGGTTTTATCTACCTGACTTGCTATTTTTCCTGCAAGTTTTCTATCTGCCCTGTGTCTAAATTCAGAGTTTAACACAAGCCTCACAGCTAGGAAGTAGCTGAAATGCAAGAACAGAAAGTCAAGGGATCTCTGGCTTTCAGCAGCTTCACAGTGTCTCTCCTCACTTTGCAATTCCTCTTCCAGCACCAAAATCTTTTGCTGAAATACGAGCTTTAATGACATGGAACCTACTATTGCAACAGAAAACCAGCCTTTTCTAGGAGCCACACATTGCGTGTGCATTTCAGTAATTCTAAGTTATTTTTCAACTGAAAAGAGTAGGCAAAATGTTATCAATGCATTGAGTGTGAAACATTGCCTCCTACAAGTCATATATTTTTATTTTCTTAATCTTCGTTAAAATATATTTTAAATAAGAATCTTTCTTTCCCTGTGAACCACTAATACAAATATTGCCTCTTTATGAAACATTGGTAGAAATTAAATGTGTATGGCAAATTAAATAGGCTCTGCTAAAATATGGTGATTAACTAAATTCCACCAGCTCTCTGCAATATTTTGGAAAAAAAAAAATTATTTTGGTGATCAGATAAATGTCTCTCTAGCTCTTTTCCCTTCACTTTTCATTCAGTCTCCTGTAGTACCAGTATTACATGCACACAACAACAGAGGATTGTAAGGAACAAAATCTGACTTAACCCGCTTTAAAACAAACAACTCACCGTCTGTCCTTAATCACAGACTTCTTCAGATTTAAAACTCTCATTTCACAATCTGATGAATCCGGCTGGTGTCTCTCTCAGCTGCATGGCCAGCAGTCTGGCACCAGCAGTGTTTTCTTTTCTGCTCAGCCTCCATCAGAATTCTTATTGACTATTTTAGCAGCTTTGACTTTGGGGACTGGCGTAGTATTTTTGACTCTAAGGAAGGATGGAGAGTTTATAGCAGAGGGCCTTGGGGACCAGCATTCTGCACATTATTACATCACAGATACTTGTTATACGGATACTGCTATGAAGGCTTGCTTCCCTTTGCCTACATTTTCTGCCTGTGAAACAAGAAAAATGTAGCTATCATCATTTAAACTGGAGAAGAGCTATCAATTAGAGCAAGAGACTGCAGTGAGGAAATCCATACAAGCACGGTGCAGAAAGTTAGAACAAACACATTTCTATTTGCCATTCTGTTCCTGCGTCCACTAACTACAGAGGCTCTTGAGAAAAACAGGAATGCAGCTGCCTTCTCACTTCAAGTGAGATCATTCAGATCAGTAGGCAAAGGAAATAAACAGCTGAGAGAGCACTGAAGTGGAGATTGTGTTTCCTTTGGAGCTGATGTTTACATCATGTATGCTGCAGAAGATGCTTATTTACTCCCTTTAGGATAGCTCCTGCACTCAGAGAGATTTTTGTTGTGTTGTTGCTACAATCCTCAGAGAGCAGCAGGGAGTATCAATTTTTTAAACATAAAGCTTTAAGAAACCACTCCAGTTTCAGGCCTTCTTTAGTGGAGATAGATAGCCCCACCAGGGGGGAAGCAACACTAGACTTATTGCGCACCAACGCAAGAGAAATAATTGGTGGGATCAGGATTGGAGGCTGCCTGGGCTCTAGTGATCATTGCATGGTGGAGTTCACAGTCCTGAGGGATATGGGGCAGACAAGGAGTCAAATTAGGACCCCAGATGTTAGGTAAGCCAACTTCCAGCTTCTGACTAACTCAGGGAGTTAGTCAATAAAACCCCCTGGGAAAGTGCCCTCAAGCAAAAAGAAGTGGAGCAGAGCTGGCAGATCTTGAAGGAAGATTTCCTTAGTGCCCAAGAGCTCTCCATCCCCAGGTGCATGAAGTCAGGAAAGGAAGGCAGGAGAGTGGCATGGCTGCACCGTGACCTGCTGGTCAAACTGGAGAGCAAGAAGAAAATGCACAGGCAGTGGAAGCAGGGACAGGTGTCCTGGGAGGAGTATAGGGACGCTGCCACGCTGTGTAGGGAAGGGGTCAAGAAGGCCAAGGTCCAACTGGAACTGGACTTGGCAAGGGGTGCAAAGAAGAACAAGAAAGGCTTCTGTAGGTATAGCAACAGGAAAAGGAAAGTTCAAGAAGGTGTCCCCTCCCTATTGAGCAATACAGGCAGGCTGGTAACAACAGACAAGGAGAAGGCTGAGGTGTTCAACAAATTTTTACCTCTGTCTTCAACAACTGCTCTCCATGCATCCCTTGAGTGGATGGGTTGAAAGGTGGGGACTGGGGAAGCAATGTCCCTCCCACTATAGTTGAGGATCAGGTTCGTGACCACCTGAGGAACCAGAACATCCATAGGTCTGTGGGTCCTGATGAGATGCATCCCAGAGTCCTGAGGGAATTGGCTGATGCAGTCACCAAGCCACTCTCTGTGATATCTGAGAAGTCATGGCAGTCAGGTGAAGCCCCTGGTGACTGGAAGAAGGGCAATGTCACACCCATTTTTAAGAAGAGTAGAAAGGATGAGCCAGGGAACTACTGACCTGTCAGCCTCACCTCTGTGAGGAAGATCATGGAACAGATCGTCCTGGAAGTTATACTAAGACATATGGAAGAAAGGGAGGTGATGCGAGACAGGCAGCAAGGGCAAGTCCTGCCTGACCAACCTGGTGGCCTTCTGTGATGGTGTAACTGCATCGGTGGACAAGGGAAGAGCCACTGATGTCATCTATCTGGACTTCAGGAAGGCCTTTGATAGGGTCCCCCATCACAATTTTCTCTATAAACTGGAAAGACATGGATTTGATGGGTGGACTGTTTGATGGATGATGAAGTGTTTGCAAGATTGCACCCAGACAGTGGTGGTCAATGGCTTAAAGTCTGGATGGAAATCAGTGATGAGTGGTGTCCCTCAGGAGGCTGTTCTGGGACTCATACTCTTTACAGTTTTCGTCAATGGCATTGACAGTGCGATTGAGTGTACCAACAGAAAGTTTGCAGATGACACCAAGCTGTGTGGTGCAGTTGATATGCCTGAGGGAGTGGATGCCATCCAGAGAGACCTTGACATGCTGGATTATTGGGCCCTAGAGAAACTCAAGAGATTCAACAAAGCCATATGCAAAGCCTTGCACCTGGGTCAAGGCAACCCCTGCTATCAATACAAGCTGGGGAATGCAAGGATTGAGCAGAGCCCTGCTGAAAGGGTACTGGGGAGTATTGGTGGGTGACAAGCTGGACATGAGCCCTCACAGCCCAAAAAGTCAAATACATCCTGGGATGCATCTAAAGCAGCGTGGCCAGCAGGGCAAGGGAGGTGACCCTGCCCCTCTGCTCTGTGCTGTGAGACTGCACCTGGAGCCCTGCGTCCAGATGTGGAGTCCTGAGCACAGGAGGGACATGGAGCTGTTGGAGCGTGTACAGAGGAGGGCTACAAAAATGATCCAAGGGATGGAACACCCCCCTGTGAGGACAGGCTGAGAGAGTTGGGGCTGTTTAGCCTGGAGAAGAGAAGGCTCCAGGGAGACCTGACAGTGGCATTTAAAAATCTAAAGCAGGAGGGGTCTACAAGAAAGAAGGGGACAGACTCTTTAGCAGAGTCTGTTGTGATAGGACTAGGGAAAATTGTTTCAAATTGAGAGAGGGGAGATTTAGTCTGGATATAAGGAAAAAGTTTATTACAATAAGGGTGGTGAAGCACTGGCACAGGTTGCTCAGAGAGGTGATGCCTGCCCCATTCCTGGAAACCTTCAAGGTCAGGCTGGACAGGGCTCTGAGCAACTTAACCCAGCTGCAGGTGTCCCTGTTCACTGCAGGGGAGTTGGACTGCATGGCCTTTAAAGGCCCATTCCAACTCGGATGATGCTATGACTCTATGATCTTGGGAAGTCTTATGTAATTTTGCTTCATTTAAGTAACTCTTCACTCTGTGCCTGGGCTTAGTTTGTACAGAGACAACACCATCAGGGAATTGGGGCTCTTCTTATATATCAGATGTCAGATATAAGGTGATATTTTACTAGGTGATGTTGACAATCTTGTTAGTAAGACTTTAAAAGATTTAAAAGGTTGACCTGGATTTACCACAAATACTTCCTCTGGTAATGTAAGTATTTTTTGGTCTAGACATAGAAATGGCAGAGGAAATATTTGGCTAGCACTTGTAGGAAAGAGTAATCTTACAACCTAAACAAAGTTTCCCACTGTCTGTCTGGCACTCATGAGCCTGGTTAATTTGTTAGATGTTAAGAGAAGAAGATTACCAAGAAAATTTCCCCATTTGTTGCTAAAATTGAATGATCTTTTCAGAAATGTAATGTGAACAAGAGGCAAATATATTGCAAACATTAGTAATGAATTTATATTTATTTATTTATTTTATGTAAATACTCTCTTAGGGAGAACACTTCCATAGGAAAAAAAAAATATGGAGGAAGAGTTCTTTGGCTTATAATTATAACTGGGCATGAAAGATATGCCTCTGGGCACACCACATGCTCATACATTGTCATGAATCCACTGCCAAGTCATGGAGATCCTCAGCTTGTCTTTGCATGGAATCATAAATCACAGAATCAGTAAGGTTGGAAAAGACATCTTAGACCATCTAGCCGTCATGGGTGAAGCAGTGGGCTGGTTTGAGGTGACAGACTGGGAGAAGATTTTTGAATTAGCTCTTACCACATTCACAGCAAGTATTTGACTAATTGGTGTAGAAGATCTCCCTCAGGGGACTGTAGATGATCCTGGAGATACCACTGCACAAGCAGCCCCTACTGTACCCAGATCAATTCATTGTCATTATCTGTATGCAATTGCACATAAACAAGATGCTTTTAAGAATCTGTTCATACAGATACAGAAATTGACACACCGCACAGTCTTTGGCACATAACATGGTGTCATGGCATGCATAATTTAAGAAAACTAATAGCAGTGGATCATGTAGCAGGTACTGGAGTGGTCATGTAAGACCTTGAGCTGGGTAGCTATAAGAGCAGAACAGCAGGTTGTTGAGGCTCGGCCCAACCTGGATCATTGTTCCTGTGCCACAAAACTTCTTAATCTACCCTTTAAATTGCTTTTTCTGTTTGTTCACAGGAATTATTTTTCATGTCGTGTTTAGGGAGGAGAAAAAAGTATGAAGATCCATTGGTTAATTATACTAATAATCTTCTAAGACAAGTTCCTAAGTCTAAAGATATTTGTAAAGTACTATGTGTGCTGTTTGTATGAATCTCTGAAGCATCCTTCAGGTGTAAATGGTTCTGCGGAATCTGATGGCTGAGTCATATGCACACTCGTGTGTGTGTGTCTATGTACATAGTTAGAGGTAATAATAATACGTGCAAATATATAGGCCATGAAGGAAAGTATCTGCAGGGAGGTCTCCAGAAAGTGAGATGAGAGATGCTTCACAATCCCATGCAAAGAAGGCTTATTATTATCTGCTCTAAAGTGAAGGAATATGTAATTCCTGTAAGAGATGACATTCATTTTAATTAATGGAAACCTCAAAAACCATGTGCAAAAGACATTATTCAGCTGAATGACTTTCTATGGTGTTGGCTTTACCCACTTTCTAGCTCATGCTCCTTAAGGACTTGGTTTTGTGTAACACGTAACAACTAGGACAAAATTTCATCCAACAGAAAGTACTGAATCCTGTCATTAAATATATGAATTTGTTCCCTTCCTACTATACAGAGATTGTAAAGGATGCTTTTATTTATTTATTTACTTTTGACAGGGATATATGGATAAAATAAACTACCAGAGCTGATGTTCTTCTTTTCATAGTTTGTATGAATTTATGAAAGTACAATGAAACTGATGAAAATACAGCTGAGATGCACAACCCCCTACTTACATGTTAGTGACAGGTGGTCTGTGATATAATGTACCTATGAAAATATCACAGAGTTTATGAAGAATGAGGAATAATGAGTGTCAGGACTCATGAATTTCAGCTTCCAAAGTATTTATCTCTTGCACATTAGGTTAAATAATACTGAGTACTGAATGCATCCCTTACTGGTCACCAGAGAATCCACAAAATCCTCATGACTGAGAAAAAAACCCTCTGCTATTATGCGGTATAGCATTTCTCTTTATCCTATGTTTGCTTAATTATTATTATTAGTATTAACTAATAATTCTTTTGACTTTAAATGTTTGATCTGTTAAATCCTTTCTCTTTGTGGGGGTATTAATCAGGCATCTTCCATCTCGCAGTCACCTCTTGTCAAGAATACTGTGCGGACTGGGTAGTTCTGACAGCATCGTTCCTCTATCAGATTTGCAGCTAATGAATAGATCTAACAGTTATTAAGTGGGACTGACAGACAGAATGATCATCCAAGTCTCATTTCCTGAATAAACTAGGCTAAAAATTGTTCAGCAATTATCACTAATTTGCCAAGATGCATCTCCAGTGTTTAGTGAAGAATATTTAATTTGATATTTAAATTAATCTTTATTTTCCTTTCAACATTAAAACAATTCTTCATCCTTATCTCACACATTCCCAGAGGTTCATCAGAAGATCCTCCTCTCTAGCGCAGTCATCTAAAGCTTTTTTTTACCTAGATTCCTTGAACTAGTCTTTATAAATGCTATCATCTTGGATAACACAAGGATAACACATGGATAACTAGGAAAACTATCAGCCTCTAACAACAATGGATTTATTTCCTTAGGTAGCCAAAATAACTGGGTAAATATGTCTTTTAACTACCCAACAAATAAAGAATGAACACAGATCACAAACCCAGCAGAACCTGGAGGTTGCCTTTATTTTTCCTTGAGCAAGTTGAAATGGGCCAGGCAAAGGTTTTGAGTCTCTCATGGTATATTTTACTAGACTATGGTGCAATCTTTTCAGTTCAGATTTATGGGAATGGAAAGTAGTTTTTACATATCTATAAAGATTTGTCTGTAAAGATCAGCAACTCTCTTGAAGTGCTCCAATGCTGCTGTGGCTTCTTGGACTGCAAGAAACTGTCCTGTACTATCCAGGACCTATGGATAAGTTTCCTACAGCCACCATACACCTGATTGTGTCTATTTTTCATTCTTCTCTTCCTCTCTTCCAGACCTTGCTGGCTCCTTGGTCTGTTGGGTCTTTCTTTTAACTACCTTCTCCCGATTTTGAGAAAGAAGTCAGCTCTCTATTTGAACTGGAGGGCAGCAGCCTGGCAGCCTGGTCCATGCAAGCACATAGAAAAAATTTTCACAATTTCATTAGAGGACATATCTGTAAATATTTTTTTTTTTTCCCTGTTATATTATTCTTTCACAACCTTATTGCACATGTAACAATACCTTTCCTTGGCACTGATGTGTGTTCACTGGGAGTGTAACCACAACCAATGGACACAAAATAAATAGAAGGGTTTGATCCCACACTAGAATAAATTATCCCTTTAAGTTACATGTTTATAAAATATATAACTTCAGAAAGGAATTAATATTTGAAAGGCAGCCAAGTATAATCTCCCATGCTAGTCATTTACGTATGAAATTTGAGCATGGCCATGTATGTCTTGATAAGGAAGAGCAGGAAAGAGGTGTTGCTATTCTGTTAATACATGTGCAGGGGAAGACATAATCCTTCAGAGTGAAGAACTGCTGTACTTCTATGATTCTGTGATTCTGAAGGGACTGCTGCTGGACTGCAGCACTCTACCGCATTCAAACTGGAGTGTGCAGGTCTGCAAAGACAACAGGAGAGAGATCTATAGCAATGGAAAATATGTGCTTATTTTTTTTCTAGCATTAATTTATTTTGATGAAAGAGTAAGACTAGACAAAAACTGCTTTTCGTGAGTGTCTATTCTAATTTTTTTCAGCTGGTTATAAAACTAATGTTCCCAGGTGAGGATTCCCAGCTATCTCATAACTACAGTTAATCTTGTACTCTTCTATTTCAGCCTAGCTTAAAGCAACAAAAATTGCTGAATACAGAAGAGAAATACAGGTTTTAAGTGTAATTATGTCAGTTCTATATTTCTTTACTTCCGAAGAGAGAGAGGACAGCTAGCAACCTATTACTTGCTTTGAGAGACTTGGCTTGCGACGTTTTCATACAACTTGAAGTTTTCAACATCTGCCTCTAATTAAGAAGCATTTTCCTCTAGGAACAACGATTACAGTGTCTGAAAGTTCTGTTACATAGATATGATTCATATCTCCCTCCTAAGAAGCTCATCTTATGTCTTGAAATTTGATATTTGTAAATCCTTTAGCTAAACATTTTAATCTGCTACTTAGGCCTTGACTGTGCAGGTGCTTAAATTTGCAATGGTTTGCTGAGGTTGATCACTAAATGCGTAACAGACATGGGAGTATTTTGCAAGTCTGGGAACTTTTTTGTCAAGGCTTTTCCAGTTTCAGGTGCTGTATTGAATTCTGTCTCCTGTGCAACACATTTTACAGAAAAATTGCCCCATGTGAAAAATCAACTTCCTGCATTGACTGCCAACAACTTTCTTCAAATTATAAAATAGTAAAAGAAAAACGCATACTTGAAAACAACAACAAAAAAACCCTCCAAGTCTAAGTTTTTGTTTTAATTAAGCATTAGGCGTTAGGTGCCAGTGTCTTTATTTATTTATTTTTTTTCTTTCAGCTAATCATGAATACCTTTTTTGTATATTGTACGTTGTGGAAGATTGTATTAGGGACATCATCTGGACTATATTTATTTCTGCATAAGTTCTCTCAGGTGAATTTATCTAGAAATTAAGATGCTCTCTTCCCCAAACATTTAGTGTTACTTGCCGAATGTTTAATGGGAGAATGATACATGACTGTGCCTTGTCCTTCCCTCACCTAAGATAAGATTTGTTAGCTTGGGGACAACCTTGGAGAGGACACTGTTATGCCTCAAATACGTATCTGCAATACTCTAATTAAAAAGAAAGACAAATAACTTATTAGTTTGGTTTAGTGCAGATGAGCACTGCACACAGGAAATATAAAAACCGAAAAGATATTAAAATACACAGAGCAAAGGGGAAAGGCACTATCTGTGTGACAAAGGGACCTCTACTTAACTCTACCAGATGAGTGGGCTTTGTGCAACATTTTTTCTCCTGTTTAGTACGTGATAAAGACCCATTTCAAACTATTTCTATGGTGTACAATGAAAAAAGATAACACTCTGAAAAACAGATGTCAAAATATAATATCACACTAGATTCTATAAGGAGATTCAGTCCCACTCTACATACCTGGTACAATTTGAGGTCTAAGCTGACATATATTCCTATCTTCAGAACTTGAAAATTTTGATAAAATACTTGAAAATTAGGTAGATAATAAACACATTACCCTCCAGACATTTGACATGGCACATGCTCTGAAGAGAATTCAAATAACGGATGACTTAGAGAAAGAGGAAAATAATCATTTCATTTGTAGTATTTTCTAATTCTGTGATCTTGCTGTAAGTTCACTCCTAGCTTTTTCAAAGCGAATGATTTTTAAATGTATTAGAAAAACACAGATAAATAAGTATTATTGTGTATTGCCTTATAATCTAAATAACAACATGATAATATTTAATATGTAATGTTACAAAGGAATAAATTACCTCATTAAATTGTTAGTAGTGGAGAGGAATGGCATAGAAGCCTTGTAGGATTGGCTACATCAGATGAAGATTCAAACATGAATTTCACATCTGTAGACATTGTTAAAAAGGAGCAGATATTGCAAAAATTTATTGACATAGTCTCAAACTTTGGAAATCATTCTGAGGATTTATATTGAACTAATGGTTTAGTTAAAACACAGAGACATGGTAGCAAGTATGTAACCGTGAAAACTAGGTCCTCTCCCACAGGTGAAGGAAGATGGAATGTAGAAATCATGTATTTAAGTTGATGATGACATTTTAGGCTCTGTGACTTTGCTGCACTTACTTAGCTGTAACCGTTTCAATTTCACCATGCTATAAAATGATTAAGGTCATTTATGTTGGCCTGATACACTTGTGAGGAGTCCAAGTGTCTTCAGCACTGTTCCCTTTTGGCCCCTGCCACTTGCAGACCCACATCAAAGCCTTGAACACGGGTGTCTAAAGCTCTGAATGTCAAAAAGTGTGTGTGGAAAATATGCAAATCATTCTCAGGAAGAAATTTCCATTTCTGTACCAGTAGTTTTCACTTTAATCCTTTTGCCTTGAAGATTTCATTTCCATGGAAGAAGGGGGAAGAAGGGGATAGATAATCACTCTCTAGTTCCATTTCTGTTGTTGCAGGGCCTTGATATCTGGAGCCCAATTCTCAGGCTTTATTGACTTTGATAAAATCCTTTGACTTGCTGAACTTGTTATCGCTTTAGGTACAGCTATGGAATTATGGATTTCTTGCCAAAATAATTCATCTTTCTTTTTCTTCCTCTCTCTTTACTGAAGCGTGGGAAACCAATAAGCTCACTAATAAAAAGGTTTTATGCAACTTCTCCCTAAAAACAGCAATATTTTTTTTTCCCCATAAAATTCCGGGAGAAATGGACAAGATGATCTCTGACTTGCTCTATAAGATACGAAAAGGTACCGCAAGTTCTATCAGTGCACATGTCGTACTATTTAACATTCTTGCAAGAGAGGTCAGCATTGAGCATAAGGAACAGATGGACAACTATGAAATTTCATAAGGCAACTAAACGGAAAGGCAGTCTGAGACTGCACCACAACATTCTCCAAACTCCTAATGCTGTTTCATTTAGGGAAAGACTATGAAGATGAGTTTGGTCTAGCACTGAATTTTGGGATATAACGGGACTGTTATTCCACCATGCTTCAGCGCTGTATTTGTTGACCATACTGTGTTTGGAACGAAAGTATTATACTGACATCAATATATTTAGTATTATTTTCTATCATATTTTAAAAATTTATTGTAACATAAAACTTTATATTTTGGATCTGTATAAGCATAAGAGAACTGCAGAGTTGTACAGTCATTGTGAAAACTTGGAAGCTGGAGCCAAATTTCTATTGAGTCATATGTGGCACCTGTGGTAAAACCAACAAATTTATATCATGGTTAAATTCAATGACTCACATATTTAAGGCAGCTGCCACAGTTTAACAAGCTTGTTTGGATTAGCCAATCTGCGGTTATTGTCTGTGCGTATACATTTAGACTGTGTCCAAAGGAAGAAAAACAAGTTAACCTAATGCTCTTCATTGCAGCCTAATGTGAGGTGGAGTATCTCAAACAAGCATAGACTAAGATCATACACAAAGTCAGGTAACTGTAAAACCACAGCAAAATATCCTGATATTTGACCCCTCAGTTTAGTAAGAAGAACATGAGAGTAATTCTCCTGTCTTTCTCCAGTTATCACTGAGGGAGAGCTCCTAATTATCATCACCTCTCAAAGCAGAGGAGGAATATCCTGGTGGCTTCTGATCCACAGAGAAAATAAAAATCTAAACTGGTATTACTATAGTGATCTGTTTTTCAGCAATGTTTCTCAGTGTCCATGTTTTTTAGATAGGCACATATTGAGCCTTATAAGTTACCACTGCACTTCTACTTGCTTACATATATGAGAAGAAATTAGATATGTGACAATATTATTGGTATGTTTTTTCTATTTTACACTGAAGTTATAAATAACATAACAAAAATTAGATTCAGAAATTCCAGAGAAAGGAATGAAAATTAATGATTCAGACTCAATATGCTAATTTCTGAGTCCAAGGATTCCTTTGCTTGAGACGTTCAGACGTTCACTTGTGCCAAGGTTATAGATCACTACTCCTCTCTTAAGCCCACCTCTTTTTCACAAGGTAATAAGTAGGAAAAAAAAGGATCCATCAGAGTTAGTGAAGGAGATGAGCTCCACCATGCCAAATAAATAAGCATATTGCACACTTTTGCTGAGGAAATTATTCTCCCAGTCCTCTTGTCTCTCTGGCATACAACCACCGTTTTCACTTCTCTCATGAGCTGTTTTGTGTACATTTTAAGCGCGATACTGTACCTGATTCAGGGGGACATGGTGTATTTAATAGAGCAAGATTAACATTTCTGAACCATATGTTTCAATGAGCCAAACACATGTGTTAAGGTTGTTTGCTTCTGCTTGCTTTTTTTGACTTTTTTCCTTTGTTTGTTTTTGTTATGGTTTGTTTTGTTTGGCTTTGCTTTTGTTGGATGACTACTTTGTTTTTCTCCGAGACTGTCTTTCTGTGGCAAACTGGAAGCTAGAAAAAGCCAGTCACATGAAGTTGTCTTCCCCCTCTAATCTTAGCTACACCTATAGGGAGAATAAACCACAGATAATATTCTGTGCTACACAGCTCAACCTCTTCCTCATCATTTTTTCATCTTCCAGAATGTCTCCTGTTCATTTATTCATTTGTTTGTCTCCCGAGCTCCATTGGAGATTTGTGGCTAATGATGAATTTTTATGCAAAAACAAGTCACAATGGGATTCTGGAGAAAATTCCATTTCACCAAAAGTATGAACGAATGGAAAGAAATCAGTACTAAAAGGAGGCAAAGGCTACTGTGGAAAGTAGAGCTCTGGCTTTCTTTTCAGTAACTATACAGTCATAACAAGAAAGTGGGAACAATTAAACAAACAAAAAATATATTTTTGATGCTTGCTTAAAAAATATATCAACATCTTAGCAGTAGTTTTTATAACCTGAGATAGTTAGATAACTCTACTGAAGATTTATTTGGAGTTTTTAACCTTTTTAGGAACACCTTTTTAGTACATCACTTTTGAACCAGATAACATACATAGTGTTCTTATTCATGTTGCACACAATAAATATTACAGCAAAAATCTAAAAAATTAGTAACTTAACAATGACAGAACTTTATTTTATTTTATTTTTATTTCAGATTCTGTATATAAGTATACAGTTAAAAGTCCTCATATTTGCAAATGCCAGAAAATAATTATCTCAGAGAGAAACAACTTTTAATGTACTCAGTGCACACTCCTTGTTTTGGTGTAGTAAGTGCATACTAGAACTGTCCCTTAAACTACACTTGCAACACAATCGTTATGGTGCCATGAGCTTTTTAATCGTGCTTTGAATTTTCAACAGATAACGGTGGTGCAAAGGGATAACTACCCTTTGCAGTCAGGATCTCATAGTTCTCTATTCATACACATTCAAGTTCTTTATAATGGTCAGTCATTGAGGAGTCTGATGCAGCTACAGAAATGACTTGTCAGATCTTCACTCACTAATAAAAAAATCCTGTTACTGAGGAACTAAGTGTCACAGCGTATTTTTCCATGTCCTAAGCAATGAATATAACCCTTATATTTATTTGCCTTGGGTTTTTCAAATAAATGTAATGTTTTTACGCATGAGTACCAGTCATTTCAGGTAGATATTATTAAGTTTTTAGCCTGTTACTCTCCTAGTGTCTCTACTTCTTCCCATTGTGGTGGGAAATGTGTTTCCTTCCATCAGAATCTCCGATGTACAGGAAGCCACCTTCACTTAAACAGTCACTGAAGATGAGCTTGATCTACCACAGTAAAGGTGAGCTTGATTTACCTCTATCAGGAGGAATCAGATATTGCTTCTGCCAGCTTCGCTGCAGAATAATAAATTCTAGGGCAGAATTTCACCAGGTAATCAAGAGGAACCAACATCTAGTCACCAAGGCATCATAGTCATAATTCAGAATTTTTCCTTCTTGGACTGTCAAATTAAA
>VXAV01005452.1:0-14955 GCA_013399715.1 Alectura lathami | reverse complement strand
GAATGACAAGGTCAGTGCAATTTTTGAATACAGAGAAGGTTACAGATTTGATGTATATCTTGGAAAAATGAAAAGAAGAAAGAGTATAGGCTTAGGATTAAAGTAATATCATTGACAATTGAAAAGTTAAGAGCGGTGTAGAAAGAAGTGAAGGAGTAGCCAGCTCAGGAGCACTCAAGTGAGAGAGAACAGCTCGCAAATTGGTGATCACAGGAAAGTGTCTCCATCTGAGATAGACAGGAAGTCATGGTCTACACCCTTACCTATCAAAGTATTCTATGAAAGGGATAGAAGTCATATTTTCTATGAGAAAATTTCAGATTTGCTGTAAAACTTTGATTTTCCATAGAAAACTAGAAAAAGGAAAACAGTAAATAACAATATTCTTTCAGGACCTTTCTGATGTATCTTTCTCCCTGTATAGGTTATCTACAGAAGATTATTTCCACCAAATGAAAGATAACTGCTTTTGTTGCTGTTATTTTGTGTTATTTGGTGTTATTTTGTGTTGGTTTTTGTCTGTTCTTTTTGATTTGGGGAACTCTCTTCCCCCTGTGATACAATTAAAACTAAGGAGTTTGGTCTTTCGAAACAACTTTCCTCTTTCTCAGTTTTACTGGTCAGTAATTTTGTCATTCTGTTTCGCCAGTGCTGTCATATGGCAAGCCGTGAAGCATGATTTATAATTATTATGTTCTATTGTTGGGAAAGAAATAGCCAGATTCCTATAGTTCATAATGTTCCCTATCTGTGACATGTCTTGTCCCCTTGGCTTCCCTACAACAGTTTTGAACAGGTTATTTTTAGTTGTATTATTATTTCTTGCTGCCTGTGCTTTCAGGTTTCCTTCTTTCTTTAATTAAAGTGTTCTTAGGCTTGTGCATGCAAAAAGCGAACAAGTTCACCCAGTCAAGATCTAATTACGATACAAAGTAGGAGTTCAAGTGAGGAGAACATCAGACATTTTTTATGTGACATATGAGAGGTTGATGGTATATTTTGACAGACCTGTTGTAGAATACATGAAGCCACAATAATACATTTTCTAAGTAATATCCCAACTAACACATCAGCCACAAAAGAAACCAATGGCGCAGAGAGTAAGCTGTACAACATGTTGTATATAGCAAAAGACAGTGCTTGGCCTGTTACTGATGTGCTGTATAAACAGAGGTAGGATCCAGAACATGATGGCTTTTGGTTTGGCATCCTGTATACGATGGTATTTACAGATGAACAAACTCTTTACACCATTTCTTCAAACCCAGGTGCCTACAGTGTGGCTGTATGATGAGAGACTAAGGAGTGGACATTCAGCACTAACAAACACAATCTGGCATGGCATGAGCTGAACAGTGTGGTCTGTCCAGGCAGCAACAGAATGCAACTATATTTTTCTGTAGATTTGGCACAAAGGAGGACCTGTAGTACAAGCTCATTACACTGAGTGCCTGTGCCCCCAAATACAGGATTGTTCACCCCAATTACCTTCGTGGTAGCATTAAGCTGTAAGTGCTACAGTGCAGGTGTCTAGAAAGCTGGGCTCTGTGTCCAGCATCTGCCTTGGTTTTAGGCAGAACTTCATCCACCCTCGACTGAGATGAGTCATGCCAAGAGGTTTCATTTTTAGGACTACATGTAAGAGGAGCCAAAGATAACCGGCCTAGATGTCAACAGTGAGCATCTGCACTTAGTCATATGAACCTCACCTGGTACAAATCCCTCTGTATTTTTGATGTCCCCTCTTGCAATTTTAGCTCTCCAAGTAAGAATATAGCATATAAATTAGTTGAGAAGGAAGACAAGCTGAGGCTGTGAGAAAGAAAGAAGAGAGGGTTGACATAATTAGTGTGTATTATCAGAGCCAAAACAAGGAGGTATTTTTTTAATTGAGAGCATTTCTCTTTCCATGGAATGCTTGTTGATGTTGATTTTCTTGGAAAATTTATTGTTTGGTTGAAATCTTGAGATATTGCAAAGAAAAGATCAAGAAACAACTCAAAACTTGTGGAGAAAAAGTATGAGAGGTTAATTTCCTGACCTTCATCTCTAGTCATAACTCACCATTGCCAGCATTGCTGTGAGTACCCTGCAGTCAGAGCCGTCACTATGATAGCAGGAATGGGTGAGTCAAGTCCTGTGGGTGTGCAGATGACTGTACAGGACTCCTGCATGACAAGCACCTTTTATTTCACTGTTTGTGGTACCACTCAGCAGTGATCCCTTCAACTGCAAGACCAATACACTGAAATCAAAGAGGCAGAGAAAGGAATGCAAGAGAGAAAGGGGAAAAATGTGTAGCGGGACACAGAATGGAAGTGAAGAAGTGGGATTCACGGTGTGAAAAGTGCAACATTTTTTTTTCAAATAGCCACTCAGAGCTGGTTACGCAAATTTTTTGTCAAGGGTGAAGATTCTGGGAGATTCCCACAGGATCTCAGCTGCAATGTCTGCCTTTCACTATCGAGACAAATGCAATGTTATTAGCAAAATTATTTCATAAAATATTTAACATCTTGAATATTTAAAGCAGCCTAGCTCTAGAGCACCTAAACTACCAGACAGCACCTCATCTGAGAAAAATTTAGGAGTGAACAGCAGAGGTATTCTGCTTTGTCTAACAATTCAGGCCAAAAGGAGGCAACAGTAACCAAATTTTTCTTTCTGCTCATCCTTGGCTGAGGAAAGCAATGATTTCCTCAGCAAGTACAAAACATGCTTGAAGGCAAAATAATGTGCAGCGACTAGAAACATAGTGTCTCAATATCTTAGAACATCTTAGGCACCCATTATTAGAGCTGCATTTACCTAAACATATTTCAGTGTGAATTGTCTTGTAAGGAGTATGTGTAGACAGTGCTGTGTTTATTGTAGCAGCCACAGGGCCTCCCTGGATGGCATGGAACAACATACTGTACTTAGTGTTGACACCGTTCAGTGAAACAATTATTGCAATCAATTTGACTTCTAATGCAACTTCACTTGTAAATCTCTGAGTCATTAACCTTAACAACATCAATGTACTGTCAGCATCCAATTCCACCAAATTAGTGTCCAAGGTAATAGGAAAAGGAATGTACTAATGCATTATTGGTGACTAATAAAGACAGTAACCTAATGTGCTATGAAGAATAGCTGAAGCATGCAATGGAAGAAGAAGCAGACAAAGTCAATGGAACAGACAGATTTGGTGGTATATGTCAGGTCATTTGACTAGGTGTTAAACTGCTTAACCTCTTTACCACAGGTTCAGAAGGAACAGGGATGGGGCTGGCTCCATGACATATGGCAAATGAACAACACATTGCATTTTGTGCCAAGCCAAAGGGCTTTTCTTCACAAAATATCACTCCATGTTCCAGTAACAGAAGAGCAGTGTCAGGTACAATTGTATGATTGTACTAGAAGGAAAGAGAAAATATTCCTAACTATGAACATATTTAATTTTATTAACCCTCATCCTGCTCCATAGAGTAGCTTGCACTACACAGAACTGAAGTTATGCAGGGCAGATATAAATAGTACTTTGCATCAGTGCCATCCAGTTTTTCTTCCAGCTGGCAGGCTTGAAGTGACGTCTTGTGATATTGTTTGAGACGGCTCTTTACTGAGACGATAGATGTCAGAGCCCATCACGTCCACCACCGTGAAAGGAACACTGAGTACTCACAATGCAGCAGAAAAGGTGCAAGAAGGCTTTGGAGGGAGCAATGAAGTAAGTGCTGGGATCTCTTTGACATTCAAGTACTGGGAGAAGTGCCAAGTCTGAAGCTGACTCCTGCTAGTTAGCTTTAGTGAAGAGAGTTAGTGAGTAAAAGGAGCATTTGAAAGGTCATGGCAGTTTGGTGAGGTTCCCACTGACTGAAATAGGGGAAGCATCACCCCCATTTTCAAAAAGGGAAAAAAGGAAGATATGGCAAACTACAGGCCAGTCAGTCTCATCTCTGTGCCTGACAAGATCATGGAGCAGATCCTCCTGGAGCATCTATTAAGGCACATGGAAAATGAAGATGAGGTGATTGGTGGTAACCAGCATGGCTTCACCAAGGGCAAATTGTGCCTGACAAATTTGGTGGCCTTTTATGATGGAGTAACAGCATCAGTGGATAAGGGAAGAGCAACTGATGTCATCTGCCTGGAGTTGTGCAAAGTGTTTGACACTGCCCCACGTGACAGCCTGGTTGCTAAATTGGAAAAGCATGGGTCTGATGGACAGACCACTGGCTGGATAAGGAACTGGCTGGGTGGTCGCACCCACAGAGTTGTGGTCAACGGCTCAGTGTCCAAATGGAGACCTGTGACGAGTGGCGTCCCTCAGGGATGGGCAATGGGAACACTGCGGCTTAACATCTTTGTTGGCGACATGGACAGTGGGATCGAGTGCACCCTCAGAGAGTTTGCGGACGACATCAAGCTGAGTGGTGCTGCTGACATGATAGGGGAAGGGATGCAATCCAGAGTGACCTGGACAGGCTGGAGAGGTGGTCCCATGCCAACCTCATGAAGTTCAACAAGGCCAAGTGCAAGGTCCTACATCTGGGTCAGGCAATCCCAAGCACAGATACAGGTTGGGCAGAGAATGGCTGGAGAGCAGCTCTGAGGTAGATGAGAAACACAGCATGAGCCAACAATGTGCGCTTGCAGCCAAGAAGGCCAACTGCATACTGGGCTGCATCAAGAGAAGCGTGACCAGCAGGGTGAGGGAGGGGATTCTGCCCCTTTGCTCTGTTCTCACGAGTCCCCACCTGGAGTGCTGTGTCCAGGTCTGGGGCCCCCAACACAAGGAGACATCGAGTTGTTGGAGGAGGTCCAGAGGAGGGCCACGAAGACGATCAGAGGGCTGGAGCACCTCCCCTGTGAAGGCAGGCTGAGAGAGTTGGGGTTGTTCAGCCTGGAGAAGAGAAGGCTCTGGGGGGACCTTATAGCAGTCTTCCAGGACCTGAAGGGGGCCTACAGGAGAGCTGGGGAGGGTCTCTTTAGAAGGGCATGGAGCGACAGGGCAAGGGGTAATGGCCACAAACTGGAAGAGGGGAGATTTAGGCTGGATATTAGGAAGAAATTCTTTCCTGTGAGGGTGGTGAGACGCTGGCACAGGTTGCCCAGAGAGGCTGTGGATGCCCACTCCCTGGCAGTGTTCAAGTACAGGCTGGATGGGGCTCTGGTCTAGTGGGAGGTGTCCCTGCCCATGGCAGGGGGGTTGGAACTAGGTGATCATTAAGGTCTCTTCCAACACAAACCATTCTATGATTCTATGTTTCTATGAATTGTTCAGAGAAGAAGAGTGAGACAAAAACTAGTGAAAAGTTTAATCATGAGGCAATCTTTCCTGAACAAAATAGGCATTTAGGGATTGGACTGATCAAAGGGTTAATACCTTTTCCTACATAAGAAGTACCGTAAGATTTTACTGTTATTTTTTATTACTATAATTATATAATACAAACTAATGTTCAAACAAAACCTCTTTTTTTTTGCAATAGCCTGATTCTAAACGTATCAAATTGCTTCCAATAATATTTATGGATTCCGAATGAGGCTTTTGTACATGGTTAAGCTTATCATTAGCATCATCAAGTGGGATTAATTTCACCTATACTCAGTCATCTAAAAAATTAGATGTCTTAACTGAGTTAGGCAAAGAATCAACTTTTATAACCAATAAATTAATTCTCTTGGAGGGGATTTGTAGGTAAACAACCTGGGAGAAAGAGCTAGTATTTGCTGGTCTCTCTCCCTGTTCATAGACGAAGGAGCTGAGATGACTGGTTTTAAACTGATTAAATCTTAAACTTCTGCATGGCTAAATGCTACTGTGAGATGAACCACACTAATTCTGATCAGTGGGGACATTGATTAATTTACGAGGTGGGGCACTAGCATGTGTGACAGTGACTGTGCTAGCCATAATCACCAAAGTATTTGTACCTAATTAAAATGTTAAAGAAAGAAAAACACAAGATAAAACTTACTTCCTTGTTTTATTGTGCTGCATATGGGTTATCATTTTGATTTGCTCCCTCTCCTGGATGCAAAAGTAGAATTGAGTTTACCTTATACTCATCTTTCTTTCCTTGCCTTTTTAATGCTGCAAGAACATGGAGTTTGACACTTATATTGTTTTGCCTTGGGCTGTGTCTGCAAAAGAAAATGGAGGCAATAGCTCTACCTTCAGTAATGGGTAGTCTAGGAACTTTTTTATTCAAGGGGATCTGATGAGGCAGGAAGTTTTTATTTCTTGAGGCCATTTCCATGGCATGAATTATGAATATCATGGAAATGTAGCTATTAACACATTTGAGAATGTGTTACTGTGAAAGATCCACAAGTGAGTAGGGGGTGTGAGAAGGAAGAGGGAAAAGGATCACACTCGATTTTTAAATTACGTGAAGAAACAGAGTGAATTTCAGCTTGTGTGCAGATTATTATTTTGGTTCATATCTCCATCATTTAGACAAAACAACTGTTTTTGTTCCATAAAAATATATGTTTTACATGTGGATTAATTGGTATGACAAATGTTGTAAATACGCACTTGTATATCTGATAGGACTATTCTTCAGAATAATATTTTATGAGCATTGGGTGGCATTTTCTCTGGTGATTCAGCCTCTTTGCATTCAGGAGCTTCAAAAATACCTGAAGCGAAAAACAGGCAAATAATGCAAAACAGAAGGTTCATATATGCCAGTTTAAACTGGCATAATCCAACACTGCTGTTGAAAGAGGTTGTAACATCTCCTAAGATTTATTCCTGCCCAGGACATACAATGCAGCCAACAAAAGCCCAAACACTGAATTGATTAGTTTTAATCATCTCCCGTAACCTGTTTGGTGTGTGGTTGCACAATACTTGCGTTGGCACATGGGAGGAGGTGCTGCAGGGGCACAGGAGGATGACACCTTTATTGCAATGTGAACTCATATTGGCTTGAAGATGAACGTGAAATATGACTAAAGATCACTGTCAGAGAGAGATCCACCAACAGTGGGCACTACACTTCCACCTATATCAGATGGGTTGAGCACTGGAAGACAGACGCAGCTAAGGAATTTTTCCAAGCTTTGTATTGGCCAAGCTATAAGTTTGTTGACTGTTCAGAAGAGAAGTGAACTCTCCCAGTACTTAATCTTCAAGGCCAACAAGGTCTGTTCTACTGAAAGAACTACCTTAGTTAAGCACAAATTATTGGACTCCATACAGCTGTAACTGAATCTTATTTTATTGCCTGCATTATGCCAGAGGTTAGGCTCAGTGAGATAATCCTCTTTTATGGCCTTAAGGTGTATAAAATCAGATAAAATTAATCCAGAGGACACTTCTGTGCCTCTCGATGCCTAGCAAGATATCTGTTCTATCTGACTTTTGGTATTTGGAGTCATTCTCATTCACGGGCTGTTATTTCTCTGCTACTATTGGATTTTCTATCCTTGTAGCTCCCAGTTTTTATGTGTTCATAGGCAGAAATAATGAATGTGTAATATGAATATCATCTTTCTTTGCTCTCCCTGCTAACTTGGACCACATCCACAGTCTCCTCACTTTTAAGGGGTTTTACTTTTCTACGGCCATGAAGAAGGTCAGAATATCTGGGCAACAAGTTCTGTGAGTCTACAACTCACAGGTCAGAAGCTATTGCTCTAATGCATGACTTCTCTGGAAGAGGGACCACATGTAGGTAAGAGGTTAGTCTATCCTGACTTGGACTAATAAGGAGGTAGAGTTTCATCTTGGTCATGATTCAGAGAAGTCTGAAGGATCAGGTCTAAGACAGCTGTGACACTGTGAAAAGGCTGAGGAGCATTGCCATGAGACTTTCTGATTTATTCCCATTTCCACTCAGAAAAGACATGTTTAATCACAAAGATTTCTTCTTGTTGATGTTGTTATTGTTGTTTTTTTCTTTTTTTAAAAAGGACTGATCTTGATATTATATTGTATACTTTTGCCTCATCACTGTAACATACCAATAAAAACCTTCTCTGACATATATTAGTAATTTTATTTTTGCAGCTCCCAGAGGACATGAACAAGCAGTATTCCTGATTTGCTTATGCATTAAGTCAGTGACAGAGCTGGGAACCAAGCACACATGACGTTCAATCCCCGTCTGGATCTGCAACCAAAGAACCAACAGTCCCTAAATTAAAATCTTAATAATACCAATTGACGTGAAAAACATACATGTTGAAAGATGGATTAAACTAAATCTGTCTTGAAGTTTCTGCATTTTTTTAATCTTTCTACCAGAAATGCATGACCCATTTCCTAAGTATAAAAAGAAATATGGACAGTCAAAGAGTACCAACTCATCAAAATAAACAGGAGGGGAGTCTTGGTTCTCAGTTACACAGATCCTTTGTCACAGCTCAAGTGTGTTCTTTTGGCCTGCAGCTAAGATGGTTTTCTTACTAAGTCAGACACTGGCAGAGTTTTTATCTTCATCACTTTAATGGAGCATGTCCATTATTCGATGAGTTAATTTCAGAAAGAGGGCCAAGTTTGGAAGGATTAACTGTCAGCTAAAGAAACAAAGGTTTCATGATATCTGCATATCTTGCCTGGGGGAGGTGGGGAGAACAGGGAGGGGGAGCTTTCTATGTGTGTGCTCATTTCCATGTGCCTTCATGAGACAAGGGGTGACAAAGGCTGCCAAGTGTTTAACACAATAAATGGAATCACATTTTAAACACAATAAAAATGTAATGAAACCAGCCTCTTTTAAAGCCACCCACCTTTAGCACAACATATTTGAGATTTTGTAGTAGAAAAGCAAAAGGAAAAAATAAAAGGCTTTTTTTTTTTTTTTAATATTAAAAAAATAACCCTTTGTATACACATATAAACAGGGGGCCCTGAGTGGAAATAAAAAGACCAGTACATTTAAAGATATTGCTAAAAAGTCAGCAATACCAGTAAAAGAGGTGAGCTCAAGTGAAGCAATCTCTACAGTGCATCCAAAGACCTTGGGGAAGGACTGGACAACACCCTGAAGAGAGCTGTACCCCTAGCAGAAGCATGGTGAGTCAGATTGGTGATCACCTCATTGGGATCTTAAGACAATACTAAATGCTTACAAAGCTCCTTTCTTCAGCAAGGTAAGTAAGCTGATTTGAATGGTCCAGCCTAGCTTAACAAATGACCAGGCAAAAAGAATTATTTTCTGTGGCTATGAGGACAATCCAATGATGCTGTCTGCTTCCAGACCGCACAGATTTCTTCTTTCCCAGTAGACCTAGGTGTATGGGTAGGGTAGGAGGTGAAGGACAAGAAAGATGGGAACATGACCTTTAAGGCGACTCTGCTTTTTTCTTTTTTCTTTTTTCTTTTTTCTTTTTTCTTTTTTCTTTTTTCTTTTTTCTTTTTTCTTTTTTCTTTTTTCTTTTTTCTTTTTTCTTTTTTCTTTTTTCTTTTTTCTTTTTTTCTTTTTTTGACTCAGAAATGAGACCTAACAGGAGCTAACAGAAAGTTCACAAAAGTTGTGGTGGACTAGGCAAATTAAACTACCTCAGTGTCTGAATTCCTCCAGGTAGAATTGCCTGAAAAACAATTCAAGATGCTAGAAATTTTAAAACTAAAAACTGGCCAGTAAATTATTGAGAAAGATTATTATTTTTTTTTTTTGTTACTGATTCAGACAGCAAGGAATACATCCCAATCTCCTGAAAGTGAATGTTTTTCAGCTTAAATATATATGTATGTGCATATTTAGAAAAAGATAAGATTGATGGATCTCTGTGGTCTTACCTTTAGCTAAATGGGAATGAGAGATTATGCTTGGAGTGGTATATTTGTATTAATGTTCTATCAACGAAAGTTTTCTCAGGGAAATTTAGAAACAATTCTATGAGGTAGAAGGGCTCCAATGCAACTCTAGCATGCTTCTAACTGCTCAGATCAGTGAGCCACAATTGGCTTCTACCATGTGTCCAAAATGATGGAGAAAAGCTGTGAAGCACCTATCAAAAACTCTGAAAAAGCCTTTGAAAAGGCTTCTAGAAAGAAGAATATATGTTATCTGGAATTTTTTACTCAGAAGATGGGAGAGGAAATGGAACATGTTGCCCAGAGAAGTTGTGGATATCCCATTTCTGGAGGTGCTCAAGGTAAGGCAAGATGGGCCCCAGGCAGCCTGGTATAGTGGATGGCAATCCTGCTTATGGAAGTGGGTTGGACCTGGAAGAGTTTGAAGGACCCTTCCAATCCAAACCATTCAATGATTCTACGATTCCATGAATACAGCACAGATTCGTATAGTGTAGAAATGGTTTCACATATTCACTGCTTAGAAATGGAGAAGTTCTTAAATCTGGTCTCTCCACATCTCACTTTCAAGGGGTACAGGGGAGAAAATCAGGCCAAACTCTTTACCTAGACAGCTTCTCTCTCAGTAACTTCATTTGAAATACTTTGGGAGTCAGAGCTCAAAAAGTCTTGCCCTATTTGTGTGTCATACAAGTTTTTCCTTACATCATTTGCAAAATATATTAGTTAAATGAACTTTAAACCTGACTCCTCGTCAGAAAATGTGAAGATACTTTAATCTGGTTTCATTTTTTATTTTTCATTTTTTTTTTTCTTTTGTAGCAACCTATTTTTATGAGGCTTGAGGGAAATNTCCTGAAGCAGCCTGCAAATTTTCTAAACATCTAGTCTGACACTTTTAGGTCCCCGGGTGTCATCTCTAAGGGGAAAACTAGCAGTAAAGATGCCTGCAGTCTGTAAACAATGGCAAGAACATCCTGACAGGATTCTGTAATGTGGTCTTATTTCTCTTAGTTATTTACTTGCTAAAGAGTGAGATTTTTTCCTCAGGCCCCTTCCATGACAGAAGGATCCCCTCTCTCTGCTTTGCAATAGTGTTCACCACTTGCCATTTCCAGAGAGATCTGCCTCCACAAAGGATGCNAATTTCTTGGAAAAGACCAGATTGAATATAAATCAGTGTCCTGAAGCAGCCTGCAAATTTTCTAAACATCTAGTCTGACACTTTTAGGTCCCCGGGTGTCATCTCTAAGGGGAAAACTAGCAGTAAAGATGCCTGCAGTCTGTAAACAATGGCAAGAACATCCTGACAGGATTCTGTAATGTGGTCTTATTTCTCTTAGTTATTTACTTGCTAAAGAGTGAGATTTTTTCCTCAGGCCCCTTCCATGACAGAAGGATCCCCTCTCTCTGCTTTGCAATAGTGTTCACCACTTGCCATTTCCAGAGAGATCTGCCTCCACANTTGCTTTGACATGCTCCCCTGCAAGTGGAGCCTAAAAAGACAGCATTCCATGTAATGCCATTTGGCAGTTCCCCTACTGTTTCAGAGGAGCAGCAGCATTATACCTCAGGGTCTCTGCAAGTCACAAAGAAGATATGACACATTTGAGCCTGTGNAGAAAACACCTAGTCACAGTCAGAAAGTAAAGCAGTCAGGACATGGTTGGTTTTGCACCCTATGAGAAGAAACGTAAGATAGAGGTGTTCCCTTAACTGTAGGGAGAGTCATGTATGACCCTGCTGTTTGCCAGGGAGGTCCCAGCACCAGCTATGCCATGTAACTACACCTCAGGACAAAATGGGAGGGCAACATCCAGCCTGTGCCCTCAGCTGGAAGAAGAATGGCTGCAAAGCCAAAGATCTATTAAATGGGTTTGTTTTCAAAGAGTAAGGTTTTCTAAGCTGCTCAGTTCAGCTGTTCTTTCAGATTTCACCCACCCTTTTTGACCAGTTTTAACAGACCAGGGATTCTGCTAACAAACATTTCAACACAAGGCATTTCAGTTGTTATGGAATGTGTCAGATGTGACTAGATAGAGCCAGCTGTCTTACAAGCATCTCCCTAGATTTTTACCAGGCTGCTGCCATGTTCAGTATGTATACAACACCATATATAGTGTGTTTGCTGTTTTAAATGAGGTATTGTGAAGAAAGGTTTCAGTTTTCAAGCATATATATATAGTTACAAATATAAGAGACACAGCTTAACTGCCACCTTAAAGAAGACATGTTGCTCTGATAAGAAGATGATATTCCTAATGGCTCCTGAATATCCTCCTTAAGTTTCAGTGATAAATGTATATGCTCAGAGGAAGAGTTTGGTTAACGGAATCAAATGTACACTTTTGAGGTTAAAAGACTTCATGTACTCATATCATTTTGAAGACTACTTTTACAAACTTGTTTTTTCAAGGAACCTCATAAGTGATTATGCAAGGTGTTCAGCAGCGGCAGCCCCATCAGCCCCAAACTTCTAATTCTTTTACTGGATCTTGATTTTAATGGTTTATTCTCAATAGTTATTATCTGCAATACATTGCCACCATCTGACAACTCTGAGATGGCTCTGAAATGAATTAAAAAATTCTCAGGACGTGTTTGATTTTCTCCTTTCATCTCTTGTTGGGCAATAGTCACATCACAAGGAAACACCTCCGTGACTCAGCCCATTGTCTGCCTGCCTTTACAAAAGAGGCCAGAGGGAAATGAAGGTGGAGATCAAGCCATGCTCCTTCACATAAATGTTCAAATAAGGGCTGAAGGTGCTTTCACTGCAGAGTCTTGTCCTTGCCTCTTATTAGGCCCTGCATATTCTTCAGAACTTCAAGGTCCAGAGCTGCCAGGGGAGTATCTTTCATCAGCATGGAAAAATTTCCCCTGCTTCCCTCACCTGCAGTTTTCTGCGCTGAACCTCTGAAGTCTGCTGAAATTTTTGGAGCAGCTTCCTGCTTGACCCTATGAACCAGCACATTGCTTAATACACAGGTCAGATAGAGTGGACCCTATTCCCTGCTGATGTCAGTGAGTGGCAACATTTTACATAGGATTACATTTACATTAACCTCTCCGAACATGCCCCAACAGGAGACTTGGCCCTTTAGCCTCTGGATCTTTTAAAGAACTCACATAAATGAAAATAGAATAAAACAACAGCAACATGAAGGTGCACGTAGTCCTACAGATTCCAAATCCTTCCTTAACCTAAACAGAGTACAAAGGGAAAGATAAATGGCATTTTAGTGCAAGCAGAGAGCAGATGATAAATGTGTAGGGTTCATGATCTGATGTGAGAAAATGTTTATTTTCTTTACCTAGAGAAAAATATAAAGTAAATCAAGATAACTAACAGCTTAGCTGTTTTTCTCTACACTCAGTTGCCCCCACCTGATTGCATAATTACAGATTGGCTCACAGCAGGGAAATACTTCTTTCCCCAGTACAGCTTCATGGCAGGAGGGTAGGTTGAAGATGGTGTTGTTTTCTTTTCTTTTCCTCTGAGGTGCTTCCTTCTGGCACACCAGCTTGGGGCTGTTATTTTTGAGTATGCAGAATTTCATCTCTCTACTTTGTGCTTCATATTGGGAGTCTCTAATGAGACAATTTGGACTTGGATTTTGGTTGATACTGGTGACTCTCAAACACAAAGGTCTGCAGAAATCATAGGATGGCTGAATTTTTTTTATTTGTTTATTTATTTATCTCTCTCTCTCTTTGTTTATTTCTCTACCTTATTTATTTATTTATTTGTGGGAATAAGGATTAGACAAAAAATTAAGTGTATTTTCATGTGAAATTGAAACTTTGGTTTAACAGAAGTCTTCAAGATTTTACTAGGTATTTTACTTTAGATATAGGAACTGAACATTTCAGTTAGTCATTAGAATAATACCATGATAATTCTTTCTAGCCTAAGTTTTATAATGCTTTTTTGGTCCTCTTTCTCTCTTCGATCCTTAAAATCATCTATAAATAAAAAATTCTCTTTGGAAAGGAAGCTGGGGAAACAAACCATACTAGGCCTTTTTAGTGAGTGGTGGAACATTTCCCCCCAGCACTGCAGTTGCTTTAGTTCAAATCCAGCCTTGTTAGTCAGGACTAATGTCAGCCTGGTTAGTCCTTGAACATAATATATTGGGGAGTGAATAGAGGTCTCATCCTTATCCACTGCTGACAATGAACCTGCCCTTGGAGAGGAGTTGGTAATTAGATTCTCTGCTGGCATCCTTAGAAGAAGAAGTAGGAATTGATTGGGCTTTGTAGCCCAAATTGCCTACTTGCCACTAAAAGAAAAATTGGTGCATTGTTTCAGAATAATGTAAGAAAAACTGGTACTGCTCCCATTCAGACAGTATGCAGTGAGATGGATCTTGCCTGGTGTAAGAGAGCAATGGCTCATTGAAGTGAAATTCAATGGATGATCTTGTCTGGTACAAAGGTTCGCTTCACCTCATGAATTATGCATTAGGCTCACTTATTTGATCACAATTTCATGATCTCCTCTCAGCATCTCTTAACCAGATGCATCAAGGTACTGCAGAGGGAGGGCAAGAATGCCTTCCTGTGCCTGTGTGCAGCTTTCCATGGCTCATTCTCAATCCTGTTCCAAGCCCAGAGGTAGCTGGCTTTCCCAGGCTCTTTTCTAGTACAGTGAGTCCCTCCCCATGAGCACAGATGTTGGTATTTAGACGAGTATTTAGAAGAGCCCAGAATGAAATGACTGCAGTGACAGTTTGCAGTTTTTACAAATGGTAGAATCATCACAGAATTTAAAGATTGTCATGGTTTCTAGCACAGTCAAATCTGCAAATTTTGGAAGAGAAGGGCTTAGGAAGTTGTGGGGGGAAGTGGAGTTAGGACATCTAACTTAAATTGTCCCATAAGGTGTTCCATACCACACACATCATGCCATGGCTCTCCCCCTGCTTTCTGGTAAGTGGGGGAATCTGCGGCTTGTGTGTGTTTTTCCCCTTCCGTGTTGGGCTTGCAAGTGGGTGAGAAATTGCATTCCTCATAAGTCATGGTTTCTTCCAATTATCAGTATTATTACCCTTATATTCCCTTTGCATTTTTATTATCCTTTGTTCATTAACTACTTTAGTAAACTAGTTTTTATCTTAACTCTCGTGTTCTACTTTCTTTTCCCTCTCCCTTCCCTCCTCCATCCCACTGATACCGGCCACTGGCAGTAC
>VXAV01005451.1:375515-407671 GCA_013399715.1 Alectura lathami | reverse complement strand
CCTCGGGGGGAGGGGGTGAGGCTGCGCGGGGGGCGGCACTGGGCAGCGCTGTCACAGGGGTGGCTCGGGGTGTTCTGTGACTGAGGAGGAAACTCGACCCAGGGGCAGTTGGTGCTGGTTCTGTTGTGCTCGTGGGACTTGCCATTAGGAAAGTAAGTGAGAGAGAGCGCTCCCGTTAAAATTTGTAGTAGCTGACACACAGTTTGCAACAAAACCCTGTGTAAATCCGTGCAGTTTTACAGCGACACCAGCGCTGAGCCCCCAGGTCACCGCCCCTCCTTTCCCCTGGCAGCAGCGCTTCCAGCACAGGCCAGGTGCAGCCCCGTGTTACATCTCCTGAGACCTTGCTCTTTGCTGAAGATTTCTCAAAGCAGGGCTCGGTGTTCTGTCGCATTACCGGTTTGTTCCTCGTAGGACATCTTGTGAAGGTTGTTGTTGGCAGCTGTGGCAGAGACCAAGCGGTCAGGGCCCTTGCCCCGCAGAACGGTTAGTGCCCGCCTCCCTGCTTGCTCTTAGCTGTTGCCTGGTGCAGGGTGTCCCAAGTAAGGTGACATCTCTCTGGTAACAGCAGAGTGGTTTGATCTTTGGTCTGTGGCCTTTGCACTCAGCATGTGTACAGCATTAGAAGTTTGTAAATAAAGTTGAAATGAATAATACCTATGTCTATTTTTCTTCAAAACTGTGTACTGTTTTTGTTTTCCTCATACTGGACTGCTAAAACAAAAGCTCAAAGAATTTATTAACGTGTGTGTGTAAAACCAGGCAAGAAACAAAAAATACACAGAGGCTTTTGTGATGTCTAGTTTCTAACCTGCAGGAATTCTAAAGGTGTATTTTGTTTTACAGACAGAATGCATGTTTAAAATAGGGAAACTAACCTGCCTTGCTGCTCAGGAGCTACGAATTCAGGTGGTCTTGTTTCTGGCCAGTGCTGTTTCTGCCATCTGCTAACACAGAGTCCATAGTTACAGGATAGCCTATAGCACAATCTGTGTTAAATATGCAAGGAGTTTTATTTTCACAGAGTCACAGAATCGTAGGGGTAGGACGGGAGCTCTGGAGATCATCCAGTCCAACCCCCTGCTAAAGCAGGCTCCCTGCAGTAGGTTGCACAGGAAAGCGTCCAGGTGGGGTTTGAGCATCTCCAGAGAAGGAGACTGCACAGCCTCTCTGGGCAGCCTGTGCCAGCGCTCTGTCACCTTCACAGTGAAGAAGTTCTTCCTCATGTTCAGATGGAACTTCCTGTGTGCCAGCTTGTGCCCGTTGCCCCTTTTCCTGTAGCTGGGCACCACCGAGAAGAGCCTGGCCCCATCCTCTCCACACCTGCCCTCAGATGTTTACAAGCATTGATCAGATCTCCTCTCACTCTTCTCCTGGCTGAACAGCCCCAGGCCTCTCAGCCTCTCCTCATAAAGGTGCCTCAGGCCCCTGATAATTGTCTGTAGCCCTGAATTTTATGGAATTCCAGTTCTTCAACATGTGAGGATGAAAGAAGGTCCCAGACTTACAAACCAGCAGCAGCCTGTAGCTTTGGAGCAGAGCGCAGTGTAGTTACCTTCTTTCCTCAATAAGAAAGGAGAAACTAGCAAACTCAGGCCCTTCTTTACAGAGAAAGAACCCTAAATCCATTTAGCAACAGCCAGTGGTGGCTCTCCAAAAGTAAAATGCTTGTTTGTAAGACTCATGACTGCTTCCCACTGCTGTGCTAACAGAGTTGTTGATTGCTGATTTTTCTGTTGTTGTTCTACAGCAGTTACCTTTTCTCTGGGTAGTCTGGCCTACTGCTGAACTACTGTCTGTGACTTCTTGGGTTATATTTAACTGGGATGGGAGGTTTCAAATGTTCTTGGTTTTCATAGAACCATAGAATGCCTTGGGTTGGAACAGACCTTAAAGCCCCCCAGTCCCAACCCCCTGCCGTGGGCTGGCTGCCACCCACTGGATCAGGCTGCCTAGGGCCCATCCTTGAGCACCTCCAGGGATGGGGCACCCACAGCTTCTCTGGGCAGCCTGGGCCAGGGCCTCACCGCCCTCTGGGTAAAGAATTTCTTCTTTAGCTGTAATAATCGAAGCCTACCCTTTTTCAGTTTAAAACCGTTCCTTGTCCTGTCACTACACTCCCTGATGAAGCGTCCTTCCCCAGCTTTTCTGTAGGCCCCCTTTAGGCAGCTGAAGGCCGCAGTGAAGTCTCCCTGGAGCCTTCTCTCCCCCAGGCTGAACAGGCCCAGCTCCCTCAGCCTGTCCTCACAGGAGAAGAGATCTCCGTTGCTAGGTGTGCGCGTGGTACCTGCAGCAGGCACGGAGGAGGCATGCAGAGCAGTTAAGGTACGCGGTGTTCCAGTGCCTAGATCGAGGTATAGACACCTCTGCAGATGGCTGCTGTGCTACAGATGTGCGTGCAGATAATTTCCTGTCTGGTATTTCCTTGTTTCCTTGTCAAAGATAAACTTTCTTGCTGTGCTTAGCCCCATTTTTAGCATTTCAAAAGTCTCTGTCAAAGTGTGGGTATTCAGGTACGTAAGTGTTAAAATTCATTGCCATTATCCAACCTAATCCATTCTGTGATTCTTCGAATAGTAGTACAAAGTCATCTTTTCATATAGAAATCTTTGTTTCATGTGGTATTTTTGTTCTGGGATCTATACAGTGATGAGTTATAAAACACTTTATTAGGAAACATTTAAGCAGGAAGGCTGAAAGCATGGAGGTCTTCAAAAGAATTCTAATTCAAATGGAGGAGGACTCCACGGTTTGTGAACCATTTGGATTGCCTGAAAGCTGCAGCGTGGCTCTACGCTTTTGCTGTACAAGACAGGATTTAAGTTTGGGCTTGCTCTGGAAGCTTCTGCGGCCTGCCCGTCTGCACCCTGTGTGGGTTAGCAGTGGGCTGTGTTTGCTTCTGGTAAGTCAGCAGAGCGTTTGCTGCAAAGGCAGGAGGTCGGCCACCCAGGGCTGGTTTTAGGACACGCCTTGGCAGGAGGAAGCCTGCTGGGCCGCCCTGTACGGGTGGCACGTGACACGCTGGCACCAGCCGCTTTTCTGCTTGGGGAAGAGTGGGAACAGGGTGACCTCACTGGGCCAGCCCAAGCCAGGAAGCGTCTGATCGCTCTCAGGTGCTGCCCGGCGTCTGTCCCATGCGGGCAGGCTGCGTGCGCCTGGCAGCTGCTGCGTTGGCGATGATGTGTGCGCTGCAGCCGAGCGATGTGCATCCTTCATGCCTGCGGCTTGCCAGCAGCGCGGGGTGTGCTAGTGCATTCCACACCTGCACGACGAGCCCTGCGTGCCTGGCGAGCGTCAGATTTACTGGCGCAGGCGCGCTGTGTGTGGTGTGCCAGGGAGCTCAGCCCTTGTGAGGAGCAGGTACTGACCTGCAGGTGATGCACAGCAAGCGTGCGCGCCTTCCTCCCCGAGGAACGTGGCACGGAGGTGCAGCGCTCCTGCGTTTTGCAGTCCTTTGTCCCCTGACAAGAGGGGACTGCCTGCTGCAGGCTTGCCTTCTGTTAAGTGAGGTCGTTTGTTGTGTTTCAGTTGGACTGTTCCAAGTACTTGTTCCAAGCAAGCTCCACAAATTCAGTTAAGGGAAAAATTGCTTTCTCCCAGATCTTAGCTGTGTAACACACCTTCTGCAGGGGGGTCGTGACATTGGATTTGGGGCACGGGGTGCACAGGAAGGACAGCAGTGGTCTCAGCCTGTTAGGCTTGTTACATCTGTCTTCACTTCCAGTTTTCAAGGCCAGTAAAGGCTGTTCCTTTTCATGCTCCCCATCTGAGACATATCTGGATATATCTTACCCTTTAAAGGGAAGGGGGTTCTCGCCTTATGTCATATAAATTATTAATAGGATATACGTTTCTGAAGAGTCAAAATGGAGCAATAAAAAATCTTAAAAGAACCCATAAGCTGCAGCTTGTTTGTTTGTACTGGCAGCAGCAGAATGAAGTGCGCTGAATACTCAGAGTTACTAGCTTAGAACATGTATCCTTCGCTGGGCACAGCCGGGTTGTTACAAGTCAAAGCTAATTTTTTTTGGATTGGATCCAGTGGTAGTGTAACAGCTAAGTTCAAAGTTGCAGTGCATAAAAATGTTTTATGGATGTTTTCTTCAAGATCTGCCAACTTACTTTCCATTCTTTTCAGTTTTATTGGTATAACAATGGAATGATTGGAACTGCGTTTGTTTTTTTCTCCCTGTTGTTCAAATTTTCATTTTAAATTATTTACAAGCCTGAGACTTGGAGATGAGAGCCTAATGAATGCTTTTAAAAATAAAACCTTCTTTAAGCATGTTATGCTTCATGTTTTGAATTTATAATACAAGCCTTAATGAATAGTTTCCTAGTTACTCTCATCTTGGAATTTATGAGCTGTCCTATTTACAAGTTTTACCTATACAATGGAAAGATAATTCCTATTTATCTTAAATGAAAAGATCTCTTCTTGTTAACAAGCTTAAACTGCTAATTAGGGGTAATACAGCAATAAATACTATGTCAAACCTTTTAACAATGAGGAGATGCAATATTTAGTGTTCGGGCCTTGTACTGCTGCATTCCATGTAAGAAAAGAGTTGTGGTTTCGATACCTTGTGTGCATGTGAGCTTAATAAAAAGTATGTTAGGGAAAAGCAGCAGCCTCTACGTTTTTTTTCGTACAGGCAGCACATCCATTTAGGTCCCACGTTTAGGACGGTGGGTTGTTGCTTACGTGCTGCAGTGTTGGTCACTGTGCAAGGCTTCAGATAGAGAGCCCTGATGGCTTCATGTGTATGTGCGTGTGATGTTTCGGTAACGGTTCAGAAAAATAGGACTGGCCGTGGTTGTTCTGAGTGTACGTTAATGTAATTTAATCAGGAAGGAAAGAAAACCTGGGACTCGAATTTTATGTCATTTCCTTGAATATAAATCGGAGCATCTCCATGCGGTTTAACAGAATTTTTTCAATTTGCGTCAAAATGATCAAAATCGGAACCTGACACGAGCTCTCCTTCTCATAATGTGTGCATATAAAAACAGGGGAATAAAATTGGACTATTTTTTTTTGCCCCCCAAAGACCCAGAGCTTGGTTTTAGAGCAGAGGTTTTGTAATGCAGTGTTGTTTCTTGCTGGTAGCAAGAGCTCTGCGGGTGTAAGAAAAAACATCTTCTTGTTGTCACTGCCTATGATTAGACTTCAGTCATCAAAGGTACAGAATTTGGCAGCTGTTGTAGATTGAGGTGGCTTGAAACCTCTTGAGAAGTATTTTCATGGGCTTCTTTGTGTGTGCCCCTGATGGTACGCACAGGGGGTTGCGTGTCGGCTTTACTCCGTGTTTGATTGTGGTACCCAGGCAGTTTGCAATAGGGATGGCAGGATGAGGGAGGAAAGAAGAGACTGAAAAGGCAGGGAGCGTAGGTCTGGCTTTGGAGGTGTCCCTTCTGTGGCTCCGGGGCAGACGTCTGGTAGGACGAAAGGAGCAACTTCTGGATCCCAGGGATCCCCCTTGGGCACAAGAGTATTGGGTATGATAGACACCTGTTTGGAGAGGGCAAGGAAACCCCCGAGAGTGCGTTTTGCCAGCTCTGTTCAGGCCGCTCCATTTCTATTTCCACATGAAAAGCATGCTGAGCTTCGCAGGCGAGGCTGACCTGAAGGAATACCTTCTCTTCGTCCTCCTTACCAGCAGTGTGGGCTGGATGCTGCTGGTATCGATACAGCATGTTCTGAGGCAGTGTTGAGCAAACGGAGGTGTTGTTTTCGGCCAGAGAAAAAATACAGAATGCCTTTGTATTCTGTATGCAAAGGGTATGTACCCTTGTATTCTGTATGCAAGGGGGACCGCGCTGGGAGCAGATTTCTGAGGAGGAGGAGGAGGAAGCTTGCGGGTAGGCCAGCCGCTGTGGATGGAGAGGTGGGCAAGCTTTCAGGCACACAAGGCTTTCTTTAAGCCTGCTGCTGATACCAAGAGAATTAAAAACGCACTTGAAATGAAAAAAAAAAAGAAAGTTAATATCTGAAAATTATATAATTTATATTTAAATGTTGTATGGAAGTGCAGATACGTGAGGAGTGTGTCTGTTTATGGGAGTCAAGTATTATTTATTTGTTACAAGTGCTCAAAGGTCTTTGGACTTGTAATCGCAGAGTTTTGGATGACACCTGATCTGACTGACACTGCTAAGAAAACTTCAGGTGATGTAACTGTAGCCACGGTTTCACCCTGATTTTATTTTTTTAATTAGTTTTTGTCCTTGTAAATTATGTTTCAAAGCTCGGTGGTGTCTGTACTGGAAGAGAAGAAATACATACATGTGTATTTACATCGTATTTGGATAAAACTCCTGGAGAGCACAGGCAGAAAGAACGGTGTGCTCCCTGAAATAAAATTGCGGTAGGAATTTTGCTTTATAAAAGATGTTCAGAGTGCTGGAATTGTCTAAGCCATCAGAATTGCCAAGCAGAAATAATTACATAATTTCACACTTTCCAGTGAAGTCAGGCCCTGATTAAGAAGTTGACAGCCTGAGAGAGTCCGCTCGTTGACAGTGATGTCTGTGTTCCCTGGATTTGTAGAGGCTGAATCCAGGAAAACAGAGTGAGATTTAAACCATTTGCTTTGAACGAGATCCCTCACTGACAAACGGCAAATATTCTTCTTCTTAAAAAAAACTTTTCATACTTTAAACGCACAGATATTCCAGCTTCTCCCCTTTCAGCTGGCGCGTATTTTGCTGATACCAGGTCTTCTCACTGTCTTGGTCCTCACTGTCTTTCAGTGTGTTTGATATTCATATTTCTTCTTTATTCCTTCTCCCTTGCTGTGCTTTTTTCTTCCTTTTCTTAAACAAATAGATGATATGGTAATACGAGCTCTAATAGGAAAAAGGCATTGTTTAACGCAGTTGGGGTACTACTAATCCAGTCACCAAATGTAACCAGAACACAGCATGCGTTTTAATTATTAAATATAATGGAAACTTCGCATTTTAAATCTGCAGCTAGGAACCACTTTTTGGAAAATGCGCACTTCAGCAGTATGATTTTAGCTGGTAGTGGGTTACAGGGCAGTGTTCTTTGATCAGGTATTAGAAGGTGAAGATTAGCAGCGTTCAGTGCTTGTGTGAATTTAGAGAAGACCAAACCCAGAGCTCTGTGCTGTTTGTTTTTAACGATTCGGTTAAATCTGGCTGGATGCAACAATGTAAAAATGCATAGATAACTCACCCATGCCAGTCATTCTAGATAAGGATAATTTAAAGACATTTTCAAGACTAATATTCCCCCAAATTCCAGTGCTTTGTAAAGTGTGCTTAGTTATTAAATGACATATTGTTGGGGTTTTTCTTTTAGATACTTACTTGTTTGGGTAGTTCTACAAAGTGCTCCTAATGCACTTTCAATGTCTTTCTACTAAAAAACAGCTGAAGGGTAGAGCAACTGCTGTGTGCTTGCTCGTGTTTGGTCAATACCTTTTTGGAATGAATATGTATTTTTCTATTAATTCTGAGAATAAATAAATGCAATGATTTCTAACAGAAATACTCTTAGTGTCTACGTGCTTTTTAGCATGAAAAACAATAATACTCTTAGAGTGAATGTGGATTTCAGTGAATCATCACGAAAGCTTATTTGTACGTACAGGAGGTATGCATGCTTTGAGCTCTGCTCTGTTTTCAGGAGGAGGGGCATCATGTTCTGCAGCAGCAGCCTTTGCCTTGGCAGAGGCTTCGCTCAGGTGCTTCCTTCTGGACACCAGGACATTTTTGTCAGCTGATGTGTCGACATGCGGGACCAAGGCTCCCCAGATACGTGGGAGGTGAAGAGGGTGTTTGTAGCGCTGCAGAGCTGGTGTTACCTTCCTTTTGCCCAGGCTGCCTGATCCAACAGCTCTGCTCTCCTAGGCACAGGGTTTGTGCTCACTGTCTTTCTCCTCTAGCTGGAGGAGGCTGTCCCACGTGGATTTCCTTTTTCTTTTCTGTGTATTTTATTCAAGTACCAAACAGGACTCCAGATTCCTCTCTGAGATGCAGACATTTTTAAAGCTTGGCAGTGAGCAGTTCAGTTGTGCCTGACGTCCCTGATGGGCACAGTCTTACATAGTTTTGGATGTTGAATTTTGGAAATAAAGTGCAGTTTTTTGTTCCACAGGACCACTCAAACCTTGGGACCATCTGTGCTGTCTAGTTCAGCCTTCCCTTTTCTATCATCTTTTTCCTTTTGGTCCATCTGTCATAAGTCCCATAAGCTGGTAATTGATTTCACAATTGCAGCCTTTGCTGTTGGTTCTGATTGTTTTAAGGATGCATTTGTCATGCAGCGCCAACTCTCTCAGTATTTCTGTCGCTCCTCACTATTCATCCGTATTGGAAATCAAATTATAGTATCCAAACAATTATGGTAGCAGTATCTATTAGGTCCTTAACATTCTTGCTTTATCGTTCTTTTTGCTTATGTATCTATTTTGAGTGTGTGGCAGGAGGGTGTGTAGGTCATACCATTCTACCACATTTTTATTTATAAATATTTCAGAAATATTTTCCACTGTCTCCACCTCCAAACCTGAACCACTGTACAGAACCAGTGACTTTCTAAGCATTGTTGATTCGTGTTCTGTGGCTGGGCAGCAAACCACTCACACTGCCCTCAGGGACGAGTCAAAGAGCTGCCAGGAGCGAGCCTCTGATGATGAGTGAAGTTAGTTATGGGCTGCCCGAAGGCTGGTGCTTGAGCCAGTGGCTTTGGCTGCCCCTGAAGGGAGGAGGGCGGCTTCACTGGGCAGCCGTGGGCATCCTGGCTCAGGGTGCCCGCTGGCCCCCTCGCGCCCTGAGGCAGTGGTGACAGGCAGTCCCCAGCACGACCCCCTCACCAGCTGTGCTGTGATGGTCAAGGCAGGGCTTTGCTCCCTGTCAGCCTCTTGCTGTTCTTTCCAGAACACAAAATGGGCACCCTGAAACCCGAGGAGCAGCTTGCTGCTGTGTGCTGCTTGTTTGTGCTCCAGAGCAAGGCTGGAATTAAGATACTGGTACTGGGACACAGCCCAGGTTGCAGCATGAGCCTTCAGGTCTTGGTTGTTTGTCTCTTGCTGCCTTATTTTGTGCTTCATTTTCAAATCAACCTTCTTACATATGAATTGTTTTCTATATTTACATTTCTACATTAAATAAAACACTTTTTGTACCCTTTTGTCCTTGGGCTTCTGGGAACTGAAGTTTTCTGGCTGTCCCTATCTTCCTGCTGCAGTTTTCCCCACACCGTGTTTCTCTGGTTGCCAGTTTCTGAATTCTCAAGGTTTAGGTCCTGAACTGGAAGAAGCCTTCTTTTGCCATTTCTCCTACACGGATGATACCCGTCGTCCCTCGTTTCCAGGCCCTCACACCCTGGCAGCCACCTGTGCCACACGGAGCCTTCCACCCGGGCTTTGCCAGCCTGCTCCTGGCCCAGCTCGGCAGCGGTGGCCGACACTTGGCGTCTGTCAGCTCGGGGCGGCCTCCTGGCCACCGCCTGTCCCTTCCCCGGGCCCGTGCCCCATTCCGTGTATTCTAACATGGCCTCTCTCAGCCCTGGGGGCTCAGGGAGCGGGGAGGCCGGGCTGGGCAGGGTGCACAGAGGGGCCCTGCCAGCACTCCGTGCCCCTGGGGTGAGTCCTGGCTTCTCAGCCTGTCAGGACCCTTCCCCTGCCCTTCCCGCAGTGACTGGGGGCTGCGCAGCCCTCCCTCGGCATCAAAGCCGAGAAGTTTCCGCTCAGATTGCCTTTCTTCTTCTCTCCACCCTTCCCCGTCTTCCTCACGGAACTGCTTTATGTATTTACTTTTTAAATTTGTAAAAGGAAAAGTGTACCCGTTCTAAAAGTTCTAAGTGTGAAGTGAATTTTTACAGCTCAGTTATAAATTCCCAAAACTAAGGGGTTTATAATGGAAATGCTTAGGGGGGAGAGGGGCGGGTGTGCTATAATACATATGTAACCTTTTTTCCCTCTCTTTAGTGAATAGACCGTTTAAACTAAATTAAGTAAAGGATATAAATTCTGTTGTTTCAGTTTTTAATATTTCATGGCTGATTTTATAGATAAAAATTACATTTAACAGTAAATATGAAGAAAAATTTATACAGCCTGTTCCAGTTTGATATGGAACAGCAAATCCCATTTCTCTGTAGCTGTAAAGAAAATTCATTATAATGTCTTTGGTTGTAAGAGATGGCTTCATTGTGATTAGTTACACTGATAATAAAACAACCTTTTTGCAAATGGCACAAGATACATGGGATCTCATGTGTCTGCCTTTTAATAGCATTGAATTTGTGCATTTGCTACCTTTATTCTGCAGTGCTTTTTTCTGTTATAATTGGGCACTTTCGAAATCTGCAAGTTATTAAAAACAGTCTAATATAACTTAATTTTTCATTCTTAATTGTTGAGTTTTCTAAATAAAAACTAATTTTAATTACAAAACTGTGGTTTTATGTCACTGTATTCAATTGTGAATAACATTTAGGAGATAAAATTATGAAATCTGGATATCTGACATTACTTTCTGAGCACTTTTCAGGCATCTAGAGAAATACCTTGGCTTTCAAATGCCCTATTCACAGTGTCTTCATTTGGATTTAGAAGTTTGTGCATATTTTCGTTATTTAAAACAGTAGTGGCACTAGAGCCTCTTCTAGGTAGTTGAGAATCCAAGTATGGGCTTTTTTTTTGTGAGGGGATTTTGTGAGGTATTTATTGCTGTTGAAGGGGCGTGAATTTATTTTTTCCTTTGTATGTACCCCTAAGAATAGGTAGGTCTCCTTAGCACAGTAATGCAGAATGACTTTGGTGAGGAAGGTATAAAAGTTGTTGTGATAGGAACCTTGCATATCTGTATGGCTGTGATTTGTGCTGTTACAGAGGTTTAGCAAGTAAAATCTTCTGCGTTGTTTACTTTATAGAAATTGTATCATACGTTAGAGTCTTGAAAAATGGTGTGTGTGCTAGGAAATGATATTTCTAATTGTAAAATAGAATTACGGGAGAACCGCTAGAAGTGAATTCCTTTCCTGCTTCATGTAAAAAGTGAAAGGATCTACAGGGGAAGGCTGTAGAGCTGACAGAACAGAAGTTGTATTTGATTATCAAATATTTATGGAATTTACTGGAAAATGAAGATCTGTGTCATAGTGCTCTGGAGAGGTAGGATATAATGCTTGAGTGTTCTGGAAAATACAAAACGGAACAGGACACTTAATATTAGGTTTCACTATAGAAGATATAAATGACATTTTTTCTCTTGTTTTCTGTAAGCTTTCATTTTAAACTGTTGTCTTTTCTTCGGTTGATTATTACAACTAGGAAAAGAAGTCCTGTAGCACTTGTTAAAAGTGTTTTCACAGAACAAATACCAGGAAAATGTCTACTGACGACTGAAACGTGGGACTAAATACTCTTTCTACCACAGAGTAAAATAGGCTGTGCATGTACTCTTTGCTAGAGGAAGCAGGTAGCTGTCTGGCTTGCAGCCTGCTTTCTGTGTCCGTATTGCTCTATCAAAAAAATTAACTCCGTAACTTGGGCTGGTGTAGCTCCGCTGCTTAGGAAGCTGAGACTGGGGAGCCAACATGCTGCCCTGTCTAGACTGGGGAAAAACTGGCTCTGTATCCTGGCTGTTCTCTGCCGTTATAAATCACCACGCAGGTAGCCCATCAGGGTGAGCTTGTGGTCCTCCAGATCCTTGTGGAGTCTGAACTGAGTGATGGCCTACTTAGCAGTATGTCAATTTTTTTCTGTGAGGAAATGCGGGGACAGCTGTAATTTCTTATTCTAGCTTAGTCTCTCTGAGCTTGCCCGTTGTCGCCACAGAATATGTTTTCTTTGTTCGTTAAAACCTATTGATCTCAGGAAAGTTTGTAAGATTGATTTTTAACTCAGTGCTTTTCAGGGAATTAGTGGTATTTTTAGCAGTAACACTCTCCTAATGCATTCCCAAGAGGTGATGTATAGAGGAACTGCAGAGGCGACGTACACAAGTTCCAGTCCCCAAGGTCTCTGCATGTGGGGACAACGGGGGTGGCCCTGCTGCTGTGCGGTGCCTGGAGCCTCGTCTGGGAAGGGGCCTGCAGCCTGTTGCGCTCGCTTGGGCTGCTTGCCTGAAATGGGTCTGGGGAGAAGGAGGTGGTGGCTGGGGCCACTGAGTTCACTGGCTCCTGGTTTTCCTCCCTGCTACAGATGTTACCCCGAGCACTTTGGCTTTAGGTACTGCGGCTGATTCTAGACCCTAAGGAGAGGAGAAGACTGATACCTTGGTCTCCATTTCTGATGTTTCTCAGTGAGGTCTTTGGTAGTTTGGGGTGCTGAGTGCAGCTGTGAATCTGCAATAAACCAAACAAAACACGCTATAGTCCTATGTAGCTGTTACATGACAGACCTCAACAACACGAAGATTTTGCACTCGATATCCAGTTAATAGAAAACTAATAAGTAAGATGCAGCTGTTAGATACAACAGAATGAAGCTGCATAATTTTTGTGGAAGGAAGTGGTCTGGTTCCCAGTGCAACTGTGCTGCGTGTGCTGTTCCTTGGGGAGGAATGAAAATTTTCATTGCCAGTTGAATCCTTGTTTGGGAATGCACTTGAACACGTGTGCCTAACTTCAGAGGCTGGAGGAATCCTTCTGAAACTATGCCCATGCTCATGTATATCCCTAGTTCTGGAGAATAACTAAATTTCAAGGACTGGTTTAGGTAGACACAGAATTTGTTGCATTGACACAAATGGATGTGGGGAAAAATGGATGCTATTGATAAGTCCCCTCTCTCCAGTTCCTTCCCATCATCCTGGTTAGGGCCCAGCTTGGGAAGATCTCCTTGCCCTGCACGGGCTGCGGTGCGAGGTGGGTGCTGCTCTCGCTCTCAGCTTTCTGCTTCTCTTCCCTCCGTGGCAGGAGCAAAGGCACCTTTTGCAGCTCCACGGCTCAGCTCTGGGGAAGGGCTTGGGAATGGGGAAGGGAGAAGGCTCCTCACTGTGCCGTGAGAGTAGCTCATGACTCACGGCAGGCACCGCACCAGTCAGTAACCGTTTTTGTATCATCTCGCACTGCACATGGCACCGTAACATCTGTATGCCTCCTGTTGCTGCCTCATATTTGCTTCCATCTGTTGTCACAGTCAGTGATGGAAATTAGAGCAAAATTCAACGGTAAACTCCTGAACTTTTCAGAGTGCAGAAGTGCATATCTTTAACAGCGTTCAGTGACTTCGGCTGAGCTGAAGCACGGGTTTGTTCGACTGAAAGCAAATAACAGTTATTACGGAGGAAGTCGAGCTTTGCACCGCTATGCATGGTTTAAGTCTTGGTGACAATCATCTGAGGTTATCAGGGGAAAAATCGCCCTATCTGCTGCAGAGGAGATGGCAGCGCTGTTGTGATTGCCTGCATGTATTACAGAACCTGTTGAGGAGAAAAGGCGTAATTTGACGTGCAGCCTTTCCACCGCGTGTTAAAGGTTTATCATCTGTGTAGCTGAGAACTGTGTACAGCTATCATCTTTTTGCACTAATTTCTAGTGGTGGATATTACTTTTTCTTTGTTAGAGATACAGGCACACAAAGAAACGAAGCTGCTGCTTGTGCTCTGCTGAAGTGCACTGGGGGACTAACATACCGTGACAGGGATTAGGGACAGCATCTACAGCACAGAGCCCTTCTGAGCGCACCGAAATGAGAAACAGCCCCGCTTCAACCATGCCTCTCCCCCTCCTCTCTGCCTTATTTAAGCAACTGAGCTGGAAAATCAAAACTGAAAAGAAAGTCAGGATTTCATATGTCTTACAGGATTGAGCTGAAATACTTTGTGTGCTCACTTCTGTTTCATTGTACAGAAAAAGAGGTTTTGTCTTTGTGTAATAGCTGATGGTTAAAATCGAGGACGTTGCTGTGCGTCAGCACCCATACTGTGTTGATTTGATACATGCATATTTGAAAACAGACATGTGCTGATGAGTGTAGATTTTAATTTATGGTGACACTAGCTGTAGTTTCTGTAGATATGTGTACCAAGGAGATGTAATGTACTTCTGTTTGAACTGCTTTTCTCAGCTGAAGTGCAGTTACTTCCTTGTGTGAAGTGGCCACCAGGTGTCATCAGAATGCTTTTATTTTTGTTAATTTCTCCTTTTCTCTAGAAGTGTGTGTACGCTTTGTGTTCTTCTCTGGAAACTTTTCTTAGCCTACTGTACCAATAATCCTCACTCCTTTTGTTACTTGTTTGGTGAGAAACTCGTGCAGCCCTTTTCAGCAGCCTATTGAAGCAGCTCAGCTGAAAGCAGGAGGCACAGTAACACTAAGTACGTGCACGTACACATAAATTATTATGTGCGTTCTTTGCCACAGTCACTTAAAAGCTGAGGATAAGTACATTAAGCTCAACCATGTGGGCCTATTTGATCTTTGTAGAACTCAGCGTCATTAAAGGCAAGGCAATTAAAATGATCAGTCAGAAAACACTAGCATTTCAAACATGTGGGATTTCCCTTTCTACTTTCCACCACCCTCGCTCCTCTTTATGCTATTGAGACAGTTCTGGTGTCCTGACTTCACACTGAATGTGGTATTTATTTAATTAATTGATTTAGTTCCACATGCTTGTGTTCGTTGTGGATAAAATACATCCAAGCTGTTGTCAGCCTACCTTTGATTTGAAATGGTTTTGGTTAGGTTCTTTTTTTACATACCATGAGCTATTGCTCAGTGAGGACCTGGGTAATAAATAACTGAAAAATGCTCAGTATCTTCTTTGTAATTTTATTATTATTATTATTCTTTTTTTTNTTTTTTTTTTTTGGCCTTCCTGGCAGTTTTTTCTAGTTCCTGCCTCCCTTCTGCATTTGCATCTCGGTTCCACTTACTCAGATAGCAGGCTCCTGGCTGCTGGCCCAGCGGAGAGCTGCCGCTGGCGTTGGGCCTTCCAGCTGTGCTGCTGCTGCCCCTCGTGCAGTGTGAGCAGACGCGTGGAGCACGGCCTCTTGTGGTGGAGGCTTCTTGGCTGCTTCTCGTGTGATACAGTAGTTTAAGACAAGGGGCCAACAGAGCCGTTTCTCTTGTCTTTTTTGGGGTTTAAGAGAAAGTTGATGAGAATTTAGTAAGTCTTCGCAAGTATTAGTCATCAGAATAGCTGTCTAGGAAATTTGTACTCCTTATGTTTTAAAGGAGAACAGGCTCATGTTTCTAGGGTAAAAATCGTTAGAGTCAGTTTGGAAGAAATAACAATTCATGTTTTTTCTGCAGAAGTGCAGGAAAAACTTAAAACTTCTAACGCTTTTTTTTTTTTTTTTTTTTCCTTCAGGTGGCAGTATGATAGTGTTTCTGCTTCCTCTGACACATCTCAGTGTGGTCTGCTGTAGGTCAGAGGGTACCACAGCCTATGATAGACAAGAGATTCAGACTGCATTTACTTTTTGTCTCCATCTAGTTTTAATTGGTGAGGTTGGTCAGAACTGCATCTTGCATGAAACCGTATAATTCTGAAATTTCCCACAATCCAAGGGACTCATCAGTCTGTTTGAAAAATTGATTATTTTTTTCATGGAAGTTTCCTTCCAAGAAACGGACCTGATGAACTCTCTAAACTGCTTTGAGAAGATTTAAGCAGTCCTTTTCATCCAGAAATATCACAGTGCTATAAAAGTATGATCTTTCTTGGATCCTCAGAAGTTTGATGTGTGTTTTTATTGCTATTGCTCCATCTATGTCTCCCTCTGAAAACAGTCAAGATTCTTTGAATTTACAATTCAAAACATAGGGATCTCTTTACGTTTCAAAAGTTGAAGATCTTGAGGTTATTCAATGCTTTTTAGGAGATACTAGTGCGTTTCCTTCATTCTCTGTCTTGGTCATGCAATTGTTTCTGACAGCACTTGAAGTGAGTGTGTGTACAGACCTTTTTTTTGTGGACTTTCATCAAAGCTAATCGAATGAGTGGTCAGTACAGCATTTAGCAGCATTTGGCACTTTCTGAAGTGAATGATGAATTAAGAACCTTTCCCTTATTCCTTTTTTTTCGTGTGTTAGTTAAAGAATATATATATATTTTATGTCAGAAGTTCATAAAGACTTCCTCTGTTTTGGCTTTTTTTTTCCCCCACTGAAGAACTTTCAGTGGTTTGGAAGCAGAAACAAGAAGGATGCGAGTGGTATTGCAGGACGCGTTTCCCTGTGATGCCCCTGTGGTTCTTCCTGATGCCAATGAGAAAATGATGTTAATGAGTGCAAATGGCTCAGAGCCCTCAGTGCTACTGAGGTGATGCCTACCAGTGGGCTTTTTATTTTGTTATTATATCTACTGTAGATACATCGGTGTGGAAGTCTCAAAGTTTTTAGTCTTTGAAAACCTATAGCTTATTGGTAAGTCTCCTCTGGAGGCTTTTGTGCCATAATAACACGAGTTACTGTCCATAGAGAAACATGTAACAGTGCAGGGCTTGAAGCTCCGGCGTTCTTGAGCTGCAAGGAAAAGTGCAGACCTGTAACTGGTAGCATGAAACACTTCTCAACGTAAGGTTGATCTTCTTTCTATTTGAACCAACAGTCCTTCTATCTCGTTTGTCCCGTCAATGAGGACTGTTCTCTTGGATGGTCTCTCTGAAGGACGAGAAGTAACTTTGTAAGGCTGTAAGAAAGACCAACAGGCTGATGGAGGAGGATGTTATGCCTTTGCAAGTGAGCAAATGTCTGTTTGGCATGAAGGATGTATGTTGAATTGTTCGCATTTGGTCTTGTTCAAGCTGTTTAAGGAGCTCCTTAAAATGATCTTGCTTCATAGTATCCATGATTTCACTGAAGGAGTTGTCTGAAAAAGGGGCATTTTTAATGGAGAGAAATGAAACTTTGTGTTCCATGTATCCCATCTTTTACAACACTGCAGACTGGATACTGAGTCCTTGGAGATGATAATATGCTGCCTGAGAAATGCTTTGGGAGTTCTCATGCCAGCATTAGCAAAAAATAAAACGTTAAGTGGAATTTGGTACCTCGAAATATACTTTCTTTGGGTTCTTCTGTACGCGTCCATAGTCCTTCTATTAAAGAGCTGGCATATGTCCAAAAAGAGAAGTAAATAAAAATGCATGGAGCGTCAAGTTAGGGAACTCTGCAGTTCATTACAGGTTTATGGATCATTACTGAATTGCTTGTCCTTTTGATTTTAAGATTACACCTTTCTAAACTTCATCTGAGAATTAAGGAAATGCAAGTCTCACATTAAAGATCTCAGCTGTGCTGTCCTTACCGGTTGACATGGAGGAATACATGCAAACATGCATCCTGCTTTGTGAAAACACTGCGGTAGGATGTTTCTTCTTCCATCAAAGAGAAGATCTCCTGTCCCCCAATGACTGATGCTTTTATATAGAACTGTAGCAAATGCTGTGTCAATATGCCCAAAAGCATTGTAGAAGAGTAAAGAAATATGTATTCTTACTTGGCATTAATGGTGGTAGCAGCTTAAGAAATGGTGTTTTTCTNTTTTTTTTTTTTTTTTTTGTATGTTTTCTTCTCCGTAGGTAGTGAGAAGGTGCTGAATTGTGACAGTGGGCTGTATCTTTTAGGTTAGATTAAATATAAATTAAATATGAAACAAAACCCATGAGCTTCTGACTGTTTGAGAGTCCTAGTGGTGAAAGAAGAGAACTTTTAGCTGTATTGGCTTTTGTGACACAGGCAAAATACTGTGTATTTTGCACTTGTAATTTAAAAATGTGCGTCTCCTTAGGTACATGGTATTTTTCCTGTGCAGATAAACATAACCATTCTGCTTTTGAAGACTTCAGAAATACGTTTAACTTCTTGTGGTTGTGGATACTTTAGTAAGTACTGAAGAAAAGCGTTAGTCGGACTGTTGAGCCTGCCACAGTTGTTCAGGCCACAACAGGTTTCTTTCCAAAACTTACAAACAGTGATGTGCTGTGATGAACCTTTAAGTGCATTAAGTAATGTATGACTGTCTCCAAGCAGAAGAATTTGTTAACCTGAAGCTAATGTGGCAAATTAATTTTGGTCATATCCTTTAAGAATCTGTTCAGCTATACTTGATTTATATGAACATTAACAAAAGATTTATGTTACAAAAAGTCAACCCTCTTTTGAGTTAGGACAGCTTCATTTTGAACATTGAAGATGATGTTCGGAGAGCTCTGTTTGACAGAACTGAGTGTTAAACTGCTGAAATTATGAAGATTGGGCTGCTACCTGTTTAGGTCGGGCTCCATTCTGTGTTCCTTGTGGTCTGCTGTGTTGTACCCTTCGATTTTATTGGTGCAGTCTCAGGGCCTGCATAAATCCCGTCTGATTTATTCGTGCAATATGTTAAGTGGTTACATATTGTTCTGCATTAGATATTTGTTACTTGTAAAATAACTTAACCAGAATCTTTAAAAAGTGAAGGTGATAGACTGAAAAGCATAAGCACAGATAGCAAAAGCAAAACGATGCTGAGATGGCTCCTGCCTGGAGGAAGCTCATGGGGATGCGTCCTTCGGGTGATAATGGTCATTCACGCAACGAACCCGTGCAGGAAGCTGAGGAGAGGTCTGCCCACAGCTCCCTCTGGGTGAGAGGCACTGCTATCCCATCAAGAAAACTGAGGCATGTGCTATGAAAATTGTGCTAGAGACACAGCTGGTCTCTGAGCAAAGTTCAGAGCGGGGGGAAACAGATGTGTCTCAGTGCTGGGGTTTGGGTCTCATCTGGGATTCAGAAAACTGACCGCATCTCAGCGGGGGGCTGACTTGGTCCCAGCAGAAGGCAGTGACAACAGCCGTTACTATGTACCTCAGGAGGTGCACTCCTTTCCTAAAGGCAATTTTAGGAGAGAACTATCAGAGACTGGAGGAAATTCAATTCCTTAGATTAATATAAAAGTAGTGAGACAGCAGCAGTCACACCAAAGTTGTTTTGTTTTTTAGAGAGTTCTTCATGGGTCATGGTTTCAAGCAGCTGGAAGTCCCCATGTGGTGCTACTGTGACACATTTTATATGGCAGCGGGGCAGAGACAAATCTACCTCTGAAAAGGGTGTGCCAGGGAGATTATTTTCATGGACACTCGCATGTCAGCTGGAGAACATGTAAAGCCATACAGCTGTTACCACACCTAACTTGTTCTGCGCGGTCAGGGAGTTACTGCCTTGATGATGCCTGTTGTTAGCTGTGGGACAGCTGGGAGGCTGCTGGCTGCTGGAGAAGTACTGCCTGAAAGTGGAGTGCATCCTGGAGAACTGGAGGGATTGGGTCAGATGGCTGCGACGTGACGCTGCTTTGCACATTTGTATTGCCAGTGTGACTGTTTCACACTGAAACTATTGGCAGCACCTGCGAGATTTGTATTTTGCATTTTGCACTTGCCTAGCGACCAATCTGTGACTCCAGTTTACAAAGTTCAAATAAGGGAAATATATACTTTTTTTCCTAAGCACATGAAAAAGTCCGTAATTGGTGCGATACAGTTGAACTGAATCCAGCCAGAGGAGGCTGGGTGCCAGAGCTGGGATCGCAGTCTGGGGCTTTTGCTGGCGCACAGCGGAGGATGAGCTTCTGTTGGAGAGTTAGCGAGCAAATGACGGGAAGCAAGGCTCAGCCTGCAGGTACTGCATGTAGATAACCAGGCACCTTTTCTGAAGTTTGCAGGTGACTATTGGAAATGAGCTGAATCCGAGCGGGTACAGCAGGAGCGGCTCATTCTGTGACTAGCTGCTACCTGTCTGTGACAGCCGGGAAGCATCCACCTCAGGTGATTACTGCATCTCTGGCTGAAAGTGGTTTGCGATTTCTGTCAGAGGTTGATCTAGGTGTGACAGCACTTTAAGGCTTAAATCAAATTATAGGATGACTTTGAATGGGCACGAAGTGTGTCAGAAGAGAGTGTGGTGAGGAGCCACAAATCCTCTTCTTATTACTATGGCTTGTGTGTGCGAATTTTCGTCAATGGAGAAGTCACTAATTACCCAGCTGCAGCCTTTGATGGTGGAAATTTCTAGTGCAGGTACTAGCTCACTGCTGGACAGGTTCTCTGATAAATCAAATGGTCTGAGAGGAAAGAATCCTGTGAAGAAGATGGAGAATTGGTCTGCGATTGCAAATTGTCTTGTACAGCAAGGAAAAACCGCTTTTTGCCCCAGGTCATGTAAGGGGAGAGTGGTGAGGTCTCAGCAGTGGGCTGTGGAAGGACAGGCAAAGGACCCGTGGCTGCTGCTTGCATACAGTTAAGGATGGACTTGTGGTGCTCATCACTGAAGTGATTTCTTGGTATTTCCTAAGCAAGTTATACAAATAAAGCTGTACTCCAGTTAAACAACATCATTTTCATCTGATCCTTTTTCCATATCACAGACAGTGCTCTTAAACCTTGTGATGGTATGCTCGCACTTCAAAGGCTTCATTCTCCTCTGCTATTGATTTGCTGTAGTGTTTCTGACTGTACTGACAGGGTACTGGCTTCCAGCAGCTGAGAATATAGACCTGATTGTTTTACTTCTAACTATTTGTGATAGTTTCTATCATGGTTTAGTGAACAAGAAAAAATAATACATTATAGGAATCAGAAAAACAAAGAAGCAGTATCTGGATCCTCCAAAGGGCTGTTGTGATTGGGAGGTTTTATTTTCTCATTTGAAAGGCGAGGTATAGCTATCAGGATACAAGTTCGGTCAGTACTTTACCTCAGTGAGAGACCTGCAGTTGGAAAACAGGTCTGTTCAACATCTGCTACTTCAGTGCACTCAAATGCACCTTCCTTAAATCACGATTAAACCGAAAAGCAATTTTGTTTTTACTTCCAACTGATTTGGGTATGTTTCCCCTATTTAATACTTTCTTTGTTCCCAGAAATAATTTTTTAAAAAATGTACTTGTGTACTTTTTTGTAACCTGCATTGTCTGTATCAACATTGCAGTTGCTTAATCTTGTCAGGAAGTACTTACAGTTGTGGTCATGGCCTCATTCAATGGGTAACTGAACAAAAAAACTGGATACTGGGATCTGCAGCAAATTGACGTTTAAATCATAGTATAAAGCACATAGATAAACATTTAGTATTTAATCATCTGTTAAAATGAAATGCACTTTCCATTCTCAATCGCTTCATATCAAAATGAAAAGGTAATAAATGTCAAGGTTTGATTTTCTACCCCCATCCCCCATATAAATTGGGTTGGTAGCATCAGTTTTCCGGTGGTGATGTCTTTTTGGGAGCAGGAAGGTCACACTGGGCAGCTGAGAGAGAACTTTTGGTAACTGGATTTGGATGGCTGGAGTTTGTACTGGGGTTCAAAGATGCTTCTCTTTTTTTTTTTTTTTCAAGAGGATAGAGGATATTTTAGGAGTGACGGGGAACTATACCAGTGATACATTCTTTTATAACATGGCTCTGTTAGTGTTTTTCCTCTTGCTATTTAGTGGACAATCTAAACTGGAAGGAGAGAAAGCTTCATGCTCTTAATACTTGAAGTTTTTGAAGTTTGTGTTGGCTTTGTTTTGCTTGTTGTTGCAATCATGGTTATTTCCTCCTGGAAGCTTTTAAATTGGTAATCGTGGATTTCTTGACCAGGAAAAAGTTGAACCATGTGGTTCAGAGAACCACGGCCGGTTCTCTGCAATCTGTTAGTGTCCTAAAAATGTGTGTAGAAACAAAAGTTAGGCTTATCTGCCCAAGTTTAAGCATGTGAAATCTTAAACGCTTAAATAAAACTAACATAATTTTGGGGTTGCTAAGCATGTGAGTCTCAGAAATGGTATTTGTAAATTACTTGATTGCAGAAAAACTTTTGAAGCCAATGCTTGCTCACATGGTGAGAGCTCTGCAACCAAGTGCCTAGAAGTTGGTTTGTTCTTAAGTGCCATAATTTTTTACACCAGATTGGAAGTACCTTTTATTGTGGCTGTCTTCCTGCCACAATTTTAATTCACTATATTGCTTTTTTTTACCTTGAGCCTTATAAATTTTGGTTCTACATAAAAGACTAATAAAAACTCTTTTCTTTTATAGGTATCAAGCCAAATGATGTACAGCTGACAATATTCATGTTAAGAATGGACGAGGAAGATAACCAAAACAGAGATGATGTTGATAAGATTTTACAAACCAAGTTGAGAAAAGGATCCCTGAGAAATGCATCAGTAGAACGTACTGAATGTGACTCTTCATCTCAGCAGAGAACAAGACTCATATCAGATGAAGTGTTCAGGAACGTTGAAACGAAGAAAAAAGAGAATGGCACAGACAAAAGAGCACTGTCAGGATCACCAAACTTGGACATTGCTGAAGCAGAGAGACCTACTGATGTCTCCAGAAAAAGAAAGCTGATGTCTTCAGCAGATGAGAAAGACAGTGAAAGGAAGTTGCACAAAGTCTTGGCTGTAGGATCAGGTAGTATTGAAGCTGGAGCTGTAAAAAAGAAAGGAATCACCAGCTACCATGGTGATAATGTATTTAATTCAAAGTTCATGTGCCCACATTGTGATTTCAAATGTGCTGATGGTGCCATGCTGAAATTTCACAAGGAAGTTAAACATTCGCAAGAGGTGCCAGCTGCTGTTCCTGAAAAGTCACCTTCTTCAGAAGAAATCAGCGTTGACTATAGAGTTGGAAACATGGATGAAGATCTTCAAGGCAAAACATGTGATCAGTTTTTACCGTCCTGCTCTGATATGGAAAAGCATATACAAGAAAGCCACTCCCAACAATCCAAGGAGCAAACATGCCCTCACTGTAGTTGCACACCTAAATGTAATTCAACATTACATACACATTCTAAGCAGGGTCATGAGAAATCCAAGCTATTTTGTTGTGATCTTTGTGGTTTTCAGAGTGCTGAGGAAAACCTCCTAAATTCTCATTTCCTTGGCAAGACACACCTTCGACGCCAAAATCTTGCTGCAAGGGGCGGTTTTGTACAAATATTAACCAAAAAATATTCTAAAAAGCACCAGTCTACTGCAACCAGAGAGAAGAATGTGAGAGCAAAAGCTGGGAGAAGTAAATTAAGGGCAAGGACTACTGATGCAAAGGAATTAAATGTTTGTGATGCACTGAAGGACTCTAAAGTAAGCTCATCTAAACAAAATGATGGCACTGAAGTTCTTGTTGAGATGATACCGTCTACAAATGTTCCTGCTGAAAAAACAGATACCACGATAGGAAAGTTGCTTTCTTCCAGTGTAGAAGGAAATCAGAAAGTTCCTACTGGAAAACTAGACATACCTGGACCCTCAGAAGATATCTTGCAGAAATCAGAGCACCCTTCAACTACCAAAAAGCTAGTTAGCAGTTTAAATGTGGCTAAGAGATTTGACAGACTGGAACATAAAAGAAATGTCGTATTGCTAAGAGCTTCATTTGGAGGAAACAGGTCTCTTAGATTAAAAAGGCAAGTTAAAAGAAGGTACAGTTTGTTGGGTGGGAGAAGCAAGTCTGATATTCGGAGAGTACACGTGAAGCATGTCTCCAGCACACAGCTTAAACCTGGTGATTCAAGCCCTACATCACATACAGAGTTAGAAACAAATGATAAAAGTCATTGTGATACTACTTCAGAAATTCAAGATCTTACTCAAGATGAGCCAAATACACTTTCTTCCAGCACTACAGATACTAAAAATTCTGAAGTTGAACTTATTGCAGATCATGGTATTGATCATACGTGCATTGACTGTGGTAATGTTTTTCAGAACAAAAACAGTTTGGACATTCATGTTGTAAATTTTCATAGGAAAAGTATTCAGTTCCATTGTCAGACGTGTAGCTATTCCTGTGGAGTCAAGGAATACATGAAGCAACACTGTCAGAACAGTAAACACCAGATGGGAAGTTGTAGCTTTAATTGTCAACTTTGTTCATTTACCAGCTTGAATATGATAAACTTTCAAAGCCATATGAGTGAAGTACATAATATATCCCACAGTTGTCCAAATTGCGTTCTTTTTTTTCAGACGCAAGAAGAGCTGATAAAGCATCAAAAAAATGAGAAACATGGTAGTTCATTATTTCAGCAAGCTGCTCCATTGAGTAACAGTGCTCTGACCTTGCAAGTGGTGAGTTATGCTGATTCACTGTCAAACAATAGCCAAAAACTTGCAAAGGAAATGGAAGTATCAGTGAAAACAAAACCTCCAGACTCTTGCTTTGTGAATCATAGAAATGAACCAAAACATTCTGTTCTGAGCAAAACCCAATTCCAGTGTAAAAAGTGTTTTTATAAGACAAGGTCTTCCACGGTTCTTACAAGGCACATAAAACTCCGGCATGCCCAGGAGTATCACTTTCTCTGCAAAGCGTGTAATCTTTACTCACTGAGTAAGGAAGGAATGGAGAAGCATATCAAAAGAAGTAAGCACCTTGAAAATGCCAGGAAAAATAATATTGGGCTACGTTTTGAGGAATGCATTGAGAAGGTTTGTGTTGGTGTTGGTGGTATTAAAAAAGTGATGGATCCTTCCGTTTCTGGGAATGGGAATACAGAGTTAGATAAAGGAATTATACACGTCTCATCCTCTGCTGTGGAAAACATATTGAGAAATAAGGAATTTGTTCCAGTTGATCAAAGAACTGGTGCAAATGAATTGGTTTTAGCTAATGCACCAAAACGAGGGAGACCCAAAGGCGCTGTTTCTAGGACATGTACCCATTGCGGTCTTTTGGCCTCCAGTGTTACAAATTTGACTGTTCATATCAGGCGAAAGCACAGTCATCAGTACAGCTATTTGTGTAAGGTTTGCAATTACTACACCGTAACCAAAGGAGATATGGAACGCCATTGTGCAACCAAAAAACATAAAAGCCGTGTGGAAATAGAAGGACATGGAAAACAGATCTCAGAGATCATTATTAGCCCTGAAGGAGGTAATTTTGAATCTACGAACAAGAAGGTTAATAGCCCAATCCCTGCCCTGTGTGAACATGTTGAGGATGGTAGCCAGACAGCAGATTTGGGAAATTCTGTCTTAGACAATCGAGAAGTTGAGCAAGGAAATGCTGAGGTAAATGTTGAAAATGCCAGTAAGCTGCCAGATTTGGAGCACACTAGGAATTCATTAAATACAAAACAACACACATTTCTTGAACCAGCAAAAGTTCCCCAGGATGGTGACCAATGTTTGCAGAGAAGAGCAGTGAGTGCAAATGACAACAAGTGTGTACACTGCGACTTCGTTGCTCATTCTTCCTCCTCTTTAGAGCTGCATGTGAAACGAAAGCATACAAAACAATTTGAATACTACTGCATGGCTTGTGACTACTATGCTGTTACTCGCAGAGAGATGATTAGGCATGCAGCAACAGAGAAACATAAAATTAGAAGAGAATCCCATGTTTGTTCATCTGGAGAAGAAGCAGACACAGCACATACCACTAAAGAAGGCTCTGCTCTGTCTCAAGATGAGCAACAAGACAGTGCAGAAGAGCTGAAAACTGTTTTAGGTGACATGAAATATGCCAACAATGCAGCAGAAAGTGATCGTACATGTAAAAGCGTAACCGAGTGTGTTGCCTTAGATGAAAACGCATCCCCAGAAAGGCCTACAGAAGGCAGTTCCCAAAATACAGTAGGAAGTGTAGCTGAAGAGGAAGCTAAAAATGGAGGAGAAAACCTTTTTCATGAAGGATTACAGGGAGCTCCTCAGAAAGATGAAGCTGTTAAGCTTGATAATGAGGTATCAATTAAAGAAGCAGGCTCTTGTGTGTTGCAGAGAAATGGGCATAGTCAAGAGCTGCTCAACTCTGATGACTGCCCAGCAGAAAATCAAAATAGATCAGGGGGCACAAACTTGAATTCAGAAAAAGGCAAGGAAAGCTTGGAATCAAACAGAGAAAACCCTGAAGTAGCATGTAGAAACACAGAGGTTATTGAAGAAATCTCACTGAAAGAAAATAACCCACTTGTTCTAAGTCTTCCAGAAACAAGAAGTGCAGCACAGCAATCAAATTTTGCTGCAAACATTGGAGAAATGGTACAAAATATACGTAGTTTAGAGGATGACAGAAGTTTCAAAGAGGATCCTACTGGGGAGGAGGAAGAAGCCCTTATGGAAGCACAACGTGAGGCAGAAGTAACTATAAATAACAGCGTTTGGGAGGCAGATGGCTCAACAGCTGAGGGCATGCAAGAAAGTAGTAATGAGGCTTTAGGAACAGTTACCAGCACTGATGATAAAGGAAAGGCAATGCAAAATGTTGGCAAGTTTGATTCTTCAATAGTGAAATTAAAAAACCATCAGGATGGGGAGTCCATTGACCGTTCAGATGAAGGACAAGTGCCAGGTGGAGTGGGAGTCAGTGAGTTCACGGGGAAAGCAGACACTTCGCCAAGCGGTTGGAAAAAGAAGAAGTCAGAAGGTATTTCCCTTGGGGAATTGACGTGTATTCGCTGTGATGACTGTGGCTTTCTAGCAGATGGTTTGAGCGGACTAAATGTTCACATAGCCATGAAACATCCTTCAAAAGAAAAGCATTTTCATTGTTTACTCTGTGGAAAGTCGTTTTACGCAGAGAGCAACCTTCACCAGCACTTGGCCAGTGCTGGGCACATGCGAAATGAGCAGGCGAGCGTGGAGGAGCTGCCTGAAGGAGGTGCTACCTTCAAATGTGTGAAGTGCACGGAGCCCTTCGATTCGGAGCAGAGCTTGTTTCTCCATATCAAAGAGCAGCACGAAGAACTGCTGCGGGAGGTGAATAAGTACATTGTGGAGGACACTGAGCAAATAAACAGAGAGAGGGAAGAGAACCAAGGCAACATCTGCAAGTATTGTGGGAAGATGTGTAGAAGTAGCAATTCCATGGCCTTCCTAGCTCACATTCGTACCCATACAGGTATGGAAACGCTCTCTTTGCGAGTGGTCTCTTTCAAACGGAGTGAATTATTACCTCCGGCCTTTTTCTGCTTTTTAATCTCTTTAACATTTCTTATGAACTGGTATTCCTCTCGCCTGATGAGCCACTGATGAAATTCAAAGTTACCTAAAGGGGTATGAAAATACAGTGATCAAAGGGCAGAAAATGTAAGAACATTTTAAGCGCAGTCACCCTTCTGCTTTTTTGTTTCATATAGAGAGATTTCTTTCCCTTTAATCTAAATCGTAATCATTAATTAGTTCTTAAATTTATATAATGAAGCAGTGGTGGCTTAAGAGAACTATTAGCTGTTCTTTCTAACTTGATAACTACCCACATTGTTTATTTCATTTCAATGCAGTTACACTTTTCAGCATTACATGATGCTTCATGATAGTCATCTGTGAATGCATCATTCCTTAATAAACACCAGTAATCAGCATCAAGAGTTTTTATGTAGAAATAAGTTATGGGAATTGGTCAGCCTCTTTGGAAGGCAGTGTGTAATGTCGACGTGATGCACAGGGATGTAATATCTGATTTAGTTTCTGTGCTGATCACACTTTCAATTCATTTTTATGTTTAATTTTAAGTGGAAAATTTAAAAACATTTTTGTAGAAAAATGCATAAGCTGCAGTTCTAAATTTATGTAAAAATTCACTGCAATGTTTCTATAAACCTGCCATACATTCTTTATTTTAAATAGACAGCTTTTCTAAATCACTGAGCTCTGCTTAGACAAGTGGTGTCTCCATGGTTGAATTTATGAGTGGATTTGAATAATAAATTCACATTTCAATGAACATATTTTCATTAAAACTGTAAGGTTTATTTTACTGTACTTTTAAATAATGGCTTATTATGGAAGCTATAGTTTAAATTCATGCAGTATTTGAAACTTGGTGCATGGTTACAAGGAAGAGAAAAAAAAGGTAAGAAAAAAGAAACATAAAAGTATGGTAATTCTTGGCATAATCCTAAAATAGTTTGTAAGCTTTTTATAAAAAAAAAACGAGGGCATGACTGGACAACAAAGTTTAAAATTAATCTTGGGGAACTTGGACATTGTATTTCAAACCTTTCAAAGTATTTTACTGTAACTGCAGTATTCATGTATGCCAATAACTCACATACTTAATACTTTCAGCATTACTTCTGTCCTGTCAATAACGTAGTTATCTGTATTGTTTCAGCTAATATCTGACTTTGAATGCAGTGTTAAGTCTTCGGAGGGACAGTCCTGTTCACATGGTCAGAGCAGCTGTATAAACCCTCAATATGCCCTCTTACGGCAGATAAAATGGAATAAAACTAAGGGGGAAGATGCTAATGGAGCTCTCTTTAGAATTCTTTATGCAACTGTCTGGTCAAGACATGTTGCTTATAATTGATGTGTCCATTACTTGAATTCTCTTGTAATTATAGTCAATAAGTCTTGTAAATGTGTTAAAGCTCACTAAAAGCATACAAATTCAAGAACAGAGTAAGGCTAATAATTTAAAATAATCAATGTAGGCATTTCAGCACTTAATTTCCCTTGTGTGTTGATAGCTGATCATTCTTAATCCATTAAGATTTATTTAGTCGTTTACAATGCAAAATAGGTTTGCACTGGTCACTTGTGCCATTTGAAAATGTCCACCAGGTTAAGTGCAGAATGTAGTCCATTAGTCTTCCTTGACTATATGTATTAATTGCATTTAAAATCAAGTTAATGTGGATGTGAAAGTGAGGTAACTATCAATATATGACAAAGCAACCCTACTTACATAAGTTACATCATTGATTGTAACATTTAGTAAAAGTTGGTGTACTTTTTACCGTTTTGTGTGTAGGACTTATCACGAAGTATATTTTCATTGTGCATTTGAACGGTCCCATGTATGCAAAGCAGAAAAAGGATACATTTCATTTTGCAAGTCATTTTTCGGTGGTGCTTGTGGAGGGGGTGTGGAAGGGTTACGGACGAGAATTTAATCTGGCCTCTTTCTCGCAGCACCTTTAAATGGATTGCTTTTCTGATGCTTTGCTTACTCGCATAAATAGTAACGCGGAGACTTTTGTTAGTAGTTAATGGGAAGAAGGCTTTCTCTTCCAGCCCCCATTTTCGTATTTGTGATTTCCTTCCTGTTCCATAGTACCTTTTCTTCCAATCCGTATCACAGCAGATGAAGCTGAGTAAGAAACAAACAAACATTTTGGGGAATGCTGGCAGAAGGACCTGACCTACACCACCAACTATATATCCACACTGGCTTATAGTGGTGGTGAGGCTGAGTACAGTATTTCTGGCCTCTCTCATCTGATCCAGGTTAACACCAGGTGCAGAACAGGGGGAGAGCTGCAGTTATTTTCCCGTCTGTTGTTCTGATTATGTGCTTTTTCTAAGTATTTCTTCAGCATGTGCATATATTTTTCAAAATATATAGATAGATATACAGATATATGTATGCAGGTATAACCATATATAGCTTTTTATTTTTTAAATTTTGAGTAAGTGCTGATAGCTGGGGGAGTGGGGAAGAAAGAAAGGGAAAGTTGTAGAAAGACACAACCAATGATTTCCATTAATAGAAAAATAATGTTTCAAAATACTGTTAAATAATCTAAGAGATTTTCACATTGCAAATGAAAAGAAAGCTTTGTTAGAGAGGAGATAACAAGCAAGTCCATCACATGTTGACAAGTGAAAATGAGGAAGTGTAAAGACAAATGAAAGGAGTAGGAGAGGTGGAAGACTTTTTAGTTTGCAATTGATGCGGGTCCCATAAACTTAATTAACAATCAACATGTGAGGAAAAATCACCTGCAACTACATCATCTTTGTTTCATTTGTCATCAGACTTCTCAATTAATGGAAGATTTGCTCCATGTAAGCGTGGCATCTTGCTACCCGTATCCCAAACACACTGTGAAATGCTATGATGGTATTTCGTGTGGCTCTGCTTACTCTGCATTGGGCCTGAGCTACAGACACAGCTGTGCCTCCAGACAGAGATGATGTTGGCTTTGGTTGGCTTAGAACAGTGAATTTTTGTGGCAGTTTTGAGTTTCTTTTGTGTTAATGTAAAATTAAGATTATAAACTCCATTTATTATTATTATTATTATTATTATTATTTAAAAGTCATTTGGTTGGAAAGATGCTATATTGAAAGTATTTTTCTTCGTGAACTTAAAGCCAAATGTGAAGCCAATAGTATCACATTAACACAGCAGATGAGAACCATTGGAATTTGTGGTAGATATGGCTGAGAAACAGTTAATTGCTTCAACACTGTTTCAGATAGCTTCATGCTAAATACAGATTTTTGCACCATTTGTTTAACTTTTAGTCTAATGCCTTCATTTTAAGTACATACACATTTTTTTCCATCCAAGAATGTATTGGAATGAATTTGGCATCAGCGACCTAAAAGGGGGACGCACTGCTTTTGTTTCAGGAGATAAGTACTGATTGCAGCCTGGCAGCAAGTGAATTTTCATGCAGTTTAAATGGAGATGTTAGCAGAGATTCAGCTCTGGATAGGAGAAATAAATAAATAAAACCTCAGGGCCTCAGTGCTGTTTGGATGAGAGCAGTCAACAGAATAACACATTTATGTGTTGTCAGCACACTGCAGCTAGGATTGGTCTGGACCACAGTTTTTCACAAAGGAGTCATGTAAATGGAAAACAGCAAAGGTCTTATATGGAAGCCCTGCGGGACACCTGCAGGAACAGAACGAGGGACGAATTTACAATTTAATCAGTAGGAGAGAAACTATGGGAACACAGGATTGAATACACCTGGTATTTGAATTCTGTGATGTAAAACAGCAATATAAACAGCAATAGGTTAAAAAAATCCTCTCCGACTGTGGCCTTGATATTATTAATTGTGCGATTAGTCTTTAAGATCATAAGTTAAAACATCAACTTTTAATACTCTTTTATTTAGTGCAAAGGTAGGGTTTTTTTTTACTTGCATGGGTCTCTTTATAGAATGCAGTGTTGATTTGAAATGTCACCAAATTAATGATTAATTTAGTTTTATCAGGATCATTTAAATAAACTGAGGTTTTTCAGTGTGATTGATAGAATGTGATTGCTGTTAGCTCCAGTCTCAACCTGCTTTTGACATTTAAACAGATAAAGCTGACTAGATATAACCATTCAGGTGCTAAATATATTTTACATCTACTTCCAACAGTAGAAATGGAAGTATTAAGAGATCTGGCTTCATTGTCATTGAACTGTGAAATATTCAACCTTGTCTGCCCGTGCTTAGTACTGTTGACTTTTTTATTTCAGTTAGAAGATTAAAATTAAATGCTTCATTTTTCGTCAGCTTTTGGGAATTAAATTGAAATTTAAGACTCTAAAATTTTTTACTAAGATCCTCAATTTCACCAATGGATTCTTGGAGGAGATTCTGTTTCAAGGGCAAAGCAAAAAGGTTCATTGATCAAGTATGATATAGTGTAACATTTTTCTTATCAGAGCTCTTTATGTATATTTATTAAAGAACACATATTTCATATTATGCTTAACTGTATTGGAAGAAGTACTTCGCAAAACATATACTAAACATAATACGGAGAATCTGTGACCATATTGTACTTACTTTTAACTGCAGTTCTATGATTTGATTTATCGGTTTAAGGATTTAGTGGCCAGAAAATTGGAAAGTGCTACGGCATACTTCAACATAGTATATACAGCGTACTTCAGAACAGTGTTGCTGGTTAGTGACACAGGGACTGACATGTGCCCAGTTCACGTATTTCAATAAAACAGTAAAATAATTTTCCTGCACTTGGGAGAGCATCCTTGTTAATTAAGACGGACAAATGATTTGACTTTTTGCTGAACTGATGTGATACAAGAAATAGGCTGGTACTTCTTCCTTGGATAAATAATTCCAGAGTTCTGCACCAGACATTTAATATTAAAGTTTGTTCTTGAAATAAATAATAGCCAAAATGTCAATACTTCTGGTTTGCAGAATAATCATAAATTCTTGACCATAAAACAGTCATAAAGGCATAATATTTTACCCACTGTATATTCACACATTGCATGTCATTACAATGGCTAGGTGATGAATCATTTTCTGTGTGTGACAGAACAAATCTGAAATACCAATGCTAATGTGAAATCTATTCAAAGTCGGAAGACTTGTAAAATTACTTTACTTTAAATATCCTTGCTTGAAAAACAAGTACATTCTCAGTTTACACTGATATCAAACCACGTTTAGACCATTACCTGAGTTTCAGCATTTGGAAACGATGAAAGGTGTAGAACAGCTTTTGCCATCTTGTCGGAAGGTTATCTACTTCATTTTAA
>VXAV01005451.1:357446-362446 GCA_013399715.1 Alectura lathami | reverse complement strand
ACGCAGTTGAGGAGACCTTAACATCCCTCTGACTGAAAAGCTCTGCTGACTTGGTTGTTGTAATAATTTCTGCTTAATACTGTTCTGGCTTCTTCTGAGCCTTAGAGGTTGAGTTATACAGGTATTAGTCATGGCATAAGGATTTTCTGGTTTCTCTTCTATCTTGTACCATATATCACATGTATGTGTGTGGACATACCTGTGATTTGCTCTTTGAATGCTGTCAGTATCCTTCACTTCCCTTACCAGCTGTATTTGTCCCCCCTTTCAAGAAACAGTTCCAGAAGCAACTCGTAAGGTGAAGGATGTAGACCATTATGGTTCCCATCTTCTTGGATTGCCCTTCTTTTTGTGGAGATTAAATGTTGTGCCGTATTTTGATGGGCTAATTTTACTCAAGGCAGACATTAAATCTTGAGAAATCTCCTGTGTCTGTTTTAGGGCCCGAACACAGCAGAAAATGTGCTTCTACTGCATTTATGAATAACACGAACTGAGTGCCTTAGGACACCTGAGATGCTTGGAAGAGACTCTGATGTTGCTTGTGTAGGGCCAAAATGCCCAGAGGACAGAGCAGAATGTGTGCTGATAGTATAGTGTATGAGTCCCCTCATAACTGGAATTAAATTGGCCAGAAACTGTATTAAGAGTGGAATGGCAAGATCTTACTGCTGCTGTTTTTCCCCTTTTCCCATTCAACAATTTTATTAGCATCTCTACCCCTGACTACATATCTTGATACCTGCAGCTCGGGACTGAATTACTGTCCTCCAGCACTGCACTACTAGTGCTGCCATCCCTGAGAACAGACTATTAGCAGTCGTGTTATTGCAGCCACGACGATGGCTCTGAAGACACAAAGAAGTCATACTGGTAGATGAAGCTATATCTCTGGGAGAAGCAGACATTCTTTCCAGCTTGGTCCTTTCCTCTGGGCCTGAAAGGAGAGCGTGTTCGCTCTTCTAATAGTATCATCTAGTCTGATAAAAGACATTACCTCTTTCTGCGGATTGTTTTTCTTCCATGATGGGTTTGGACTTTTCTGGTCGTCCCTGCTGTTCCTTCAATGTTCACTCCTTTCCTGGTAGAATTTGAGATGTCTTAGAAGATGTACTTAAAATACATATTTAGGATGAATTAATCTCTCTATGAACATTAATATATGCCTCATTACCTCATGACAGTTGGTTGCAACTGGAGTTGCTGTACTTAGAATATTGCCCTAAGTACTGGGATAAGCCCTCGTGTTTCAGAACAGCAACATGGTTTGACATGAGTTGATCTTTTATTCTTTTTCCTGTGGGATCAGCTTCTATATTTTAACTTCTTTTGTTTTTAAAATAAAGGAAAGTTAAGCTTCTTAGTACTATGTTACATGTCAGTGGTGATTAATGAAATACTCTGTCCTAAATTTTATGAAGTTCTACAATTAAATAATTTACTTTGGTTTAAATAAATATTCAATAAGTAGTATTTTGATTCACTTCTTTTTTGGGCTTTTAGAAATGTAAATACAGTGATCGTACAATAAAATTTCAGCATTTATAGTGAACATCTATGCATTACTATTGTAAAAAATATTACATTTTTAAAAAATGTGCTTAAAAATGCATGCATCTATTTTTGAAATTGTTTAGTATGCACCAACTCAAAGAGAGATTCCTTTTACAGTATTAATAGCACCCAACACTTCATTTTTCTGGCATATACTGGACAGCATGTAGAGCAAGCTAGATTCCTGGAGAGGAACATTGTCTTAAACATTTGCTTTATCTCTTCATTCCAGTAGATGGCTACAGTTCACTACCAAATTGTGGCTATAATAGATTTTTACAGTAAGTAAATCAGAAGATGAAGGTTGAATTACTATAAATGAGTTGACCTGTACGTTTTTCTTATTTCATGTACTTAGTCATGCAGTATTTGCTATTTTCCTATGCACACCTTTCTAAAACTACAGAAAAATATTACAGTACTTGTTTTTTCCTGTTAGTCAAGGCTTTCTAAAATAAATGACTGTCATATCTGTTGCAGTTTTCCAGTATTTCTGATTGCACTTGATTAGAAGAATGCTTATACTATCCAAACACTGAAGGAACTGAATCGCTGTAAAGCTGTGTGTTAGTTTTATAAAAGTGGGTACTTCCAAAGTCTCAACATTCTTTTTATTCTGATACTGTTTTCAGGCATTTTAAAAGGAAACTGGTCATTTAATTCTTGCTTTTTCAAGTTGAGTTTAGCTTTTATTGAAGCAGCCGTTTTCTAGTAAGCCCTTTCAGTGTTAGGCATGTAGTGGGGACTTGAACGCATACAAAAGTATGTTTACCTTTGCATTTCATTTCTGTTATACTTTGCAAGGTTTCATTAATCCGAATCCTTATCCAGGTCTTTCTTTTTCTAAACCTAATTTGCATACAACTAAGTTGATACAAAGGAATTTCTTTTAAGCCTCTGGAAAAGCAGCCTGTTTCTGAAAAGCTACTCATTAGCAGTTCATGGAGTGCAGTTCTTTCAAAGGTATATTACTCTTTTGTACTGTATCAAGTAGCTCACAGTACAGCACTGAAATATTAGAAATGCCTTCTGACTTTCTCAGATGGAACAATTCTGAATTCATCATGTAAACTAGTGAACATTTTGTTTTAATTGTCAATGAGAAGGAAATGTTGAAACTGACATACTTGTACTCATATTTGCTAGTAAATGCTACTACAATCTCTCTGAAATTTTATCGTATTACTTTCAGTTTTGCCTTACTACAGCTACAAGCTGAGCACAGCAATTTAAGGTGCAGATTTTTGTTATTTTACAAATGAAAGGGCCATTTTTTGCATTAACTGCTATGCTGTGCTACTGCAATTTTAGGTCCCTTTGCAATCAACTGCCAATTTATATAGCTGGCTACAACTGCTTAATCTATTATTAATAAGCAGTGCTACTGAGCTCTACAAATGATAAAAATGGTACCGGTTTTATACAGGAATTTCATTTTCATATCTAAACTACATACAATAACTTTATTCTCTACCATGAAGATAAATGTCTTAATTATTTATAAATTCTGTATATTTTATGGTATCGGTTTAAGGATTCATTCATTATCCCAGAAGTATATTGAGAGGCCTAAGCTGTAACTAAAATATTTTTCATTTACCCATTTAGTTACAACATCATAATTGCAAGGACCGAAATTTAATTTGTTTACAAAATAGTTTTACAGTTTAAAACTGAATAAAGTATTCTGGAAAATAAATGAACGCTGCGTTATTTTTCAGTTATAAAATGGAGTATTTTGGATTATGGTTGTAAAATCTCAGCTTTCTTGTATGTTGAGATTTTTATTGTAGCCACGAGTCATTAAAGGAGTTAGTCCTCAGAGGGGAAAATGTATGTGACCCCTTCTTGAGATCATGTACAAGTTCACTGAGAATCACAGATTTTAATAATGTAGATGGAGTTAGTTCCATCCCCTCTGGTGTTCGTGGGACCGGGACGTGCCCAGGAATTTGGCCCTCACCACATGGAAATAGGGCGATGCCCTCGAGAGCACCTGGCAGTGCTTAGGACATCTCTGTCCTGAGGAGGATTGTACCCGCGGGCAGTTATGGGCAGGGCAAGGGACGTGCAGTGATAAGTCCCTGGAGCACTTTGATGGGCTACAGTAAGGAATGCAAAAAAAAAAAAAAAAAAATTACTAAGGTAACACTTGTCCCTCTAAGAATGCATTGTGAGGTACTAAACAGAGTATTTGCTTGGGATGCGTTTCTACTCACATAAGCTTGTGTCTAATCACATACTTAAATTTCTTGTAACACCCTTCAGAATTTGTTTACCTAATTATTTAAGAAGAATTTAGGGCTTTATTAAGCATGCTCATTGTTGTTTTTGTGTAATATGCTTCCTAGATTAAGCCTTTCTGCAAACGATTCGCTAGTTGCAGTAGGCTGGACTTTTTTTTCCCTTTCTGCGGTTTAATTTCAGCTGAATTGTTGTCTCTCTTAGCGTGGTCTTAGGTTATTTAATCGCATGCATACACATGCACAAATGTGAAAAGTTTCATGTAAGTGGAGGAACATGGAGTAACAGAATTTAAACTGAAAAACCCTGCATGTCCCTGGAGGTGGCTGGCCAGGGCTTTGGGGCCGGCAGTCCGTGCTGCCCTGCCCTGTCCCTGCTGAGGCCCACGCCACGCGCTGCTCTCTCGCCTCTCGGCCTGCGCCGTCATGGCGTGCCGGACAGGCCTTCCGCTCTGTGGATCCCTTTGGTTCGGGCACTCGGCTCTGCCTCTTCCCTGCCTTGCCCAAAGGGTTTCCCAGCCTCGGCCTGCCCTGTGCCCCTGCCATGGCCCTGCAGGCTGGGGGCTGCCATACCCTGGCCCTGAGGCGCTAGGGGGTGGCGGGGGGAGGCCGAGGTGAGTTAGGTGAATTTGTCACTCTGCCTGTGAAAACGCTGGTTTAACTTTACCGCCAGCAGCAGTGCTTCTGCGTTATAAATAGACTCAAACATCACAAAGGCATTTATCTTTATGATCTTTAGAAGGATTTAAAGGTAAAACATGGAGGCTTTTACAAGTAAAAATGAATTCTTTTTGGGTAGATTGTGTATTTATTTGTAATATTGCTAGCACATATAGTTAATAGCAAACCGATTTGCATAATTTTGATAGTAAGTGCATCATACCTGTCTGGTAAAGAGGTAAACAGTTTTAATCTGATAGGGGCTGAAAAACAGCAGCTTGTCTTTATCTAATTATTTCCTTAAAGGTTGTTCAGCAAATGTCATGTATTTTACTAACAGTATGCTTGCCTAGAACAAGACAAGATATTTACATTACAGTGGATCAAAATCACAGCAAAAGTGTAATTGTCTTTAAAATGCATTTTGATAGTAAGGTGAGTTTAGATTCCGTATGGTGGTGTGCCATAATATTTAATAAAATAGGAAATGTCTCTTTAAAGGGTGATACAAACAAAAAATTACACCCTTTTTTTTTTTTTTTT
>VXAV01005451.1:336078-353386 GCA_013399715.1 Alectura lathami | reverse complement strand
ATTTTAAAAATAAATGTTCACCTTTCAGAGGTAGGTTGGCGTGTAACATTTACTACATTGGAAAGACACCTAGCTAACGATGTAGCCATTTTCCAAGCATTTTATGGAAGTTTAGAAGATTTGCGGATTTACTTCCTGCTAGGCTAGAAAGGAAATGAGCCAAAAGACTGGCTGCATTCATTTTTTCTGGCCACAAAATGCATATAGTAAGACTGCTTTAGGTATGCCTCCGTTTAGAAACCCTGAGTTGCTGTGTGTTTCCAGCATTCTTGTTAAGGATCTGAATTGCCCAAACAACAATGTAAACCAAGCCAGGCATAGCAGCAGACAGAAAAATACATTCAACTAGTGGGATCATGGATTTGTTTGATTCAGGTAATTGAAAGTGTTTCATACTATTATTGCAACTTGAAGGCTTGTTTAAGTGTCTAGCTGTCAGTCAGTTTGGAAGGTGAAAAGTATTCGATTGTCACTCTGTCAGTCAATAGAGATGAGAACTGTCTGCCTAATGGATTTCTTTACGTAGATGTCTGCATGGAGGTAGAAGTAAAATCAATGTGTTGTCATGTGCAAGTGCGCTGCATCAAACTGCCAGGTGCAATGCAACTGTATTTCTGTAACGTCTACATCCTTGTATTGTTTGTGGAAGACAGACAGATGCTCCCTGTATTTACAGGTAACAAACTCTGTGTGGTCACACATGAAGGTTTATTTTTAAGCATTTTATAAATGCTTTGATCTATTTCCAGTTGTTTCAGAGATTTTTTTCCCTTTTGTTTGATCATATCAGGGATCAATAAGCAAGATTCTACTTGGTAGGAAAAAAAAACATAGGTTGTTATTCTATGAAATTCAGAGCCCTAATACTGTTTTCTTTTAAATCTGTGTTTCTGCTTGTCAGTGGTGACTTATTTTGCGTTAACTATGTTTCCTGCTTCAGTTTTGGCTCTTACATTAACTACAGTTATTAGAGTGTGTGTTGACTTCCTATAGCAAAAAAAAGGAAGAATGAGCTCTGGAATAATAGGGGACTTGCAGCCAGCGGCTTTGAAGGGCTTTGTTGAAATGGGCACCAGTCTGTGACCCCCATTCTTTCTCTAGGGGATGCTTACAATACAAACTTGCACTGAAGAGAACCTAATAGCAAAGCAACATCGTGAAAATTAGTATGACATTGCAGAGTGATTGATGGTACCAGCTCTTACAGTTCCCACTAATTCTAGGCTTAATTCTATATTAAAGGAGGTGTGTTAGGACAGTAGCCAAAGCTTTTATTCAGAACTGGTTTTCTGCTAAGTGACACAAGAACATATATAAAGACATGATTCTTAGCCCCACTGAAGGCAGCAGGCTAAAATGAGAGATACGAAATCCAGAAAAATGTTGCTATAATCACGTTTCCTTTTGTAGTACTTATACATGTGCTCTTTTTTGATAATTAAAATATTTAGCTCTTCAGCTGCTGCTGTAGGGGGTGAAAGAAAAAGGAGCAAGAGCTAATTTCTATCTAAGAAGCCCAACTGTGAGTAATAAAGACCATTACTAGCAGAAATTGGTGGTAAAAGTGAAGATAGAACTTTGAAAGAATCATCAGTTTGGTTTTGGTTATCATTTCTATATGCGTTTGTGGTAAATGATGCAGGAATTCCACTGATGGCAGTCCCAGTGTTTTTTTTTNNNNTGGGTGCCCTTGTTTTTTTTTTTTTTTTTTTTTTTTTTTTCCGCAGAGAAGCAGCTCCTGTTTAGGGATTCTGGAGGAAAATAATTTGTGATGTTGCAGCTGAAGATCACAGTGCATGTGTGGAAGTAGGCAGGATGAGGCACAAACTCACAGACTCAAGGCTAACCTGCTATATTGATCGAAGAACTGATTGCATAGCTTCACCTGGAGTACTGGGTGTGGCACTTTCTAATCTGTATGCTTTACTGCCCATGTGCTATTTAATACTCATTTTTTTCAGTTCTTGCAGCAGTTTTTGATCTGACTTTGTTTTACAGAGGAAACAAAACATGCTGTAGTGTATAAAGCATGCATCATCGTTAGGATCTGAACTTTGGGCTTTGTTTGCACAGTGCTGGGGCTGTCTACCAGTTTTGAGCTAAAGATTCAATCAGAAGAGTTGGCAGCAGGAAAAGGTGATCTTTTGTGGACAGTTCTGTAGACAAAGATACTTTACTCTGGGAACACTGAATGTGTCAGAGTACTTGGACGTCTTCTGGCAGAGACTATTATTATGTGGATAAAAATTCATTTTGTTGAACTGAAGATGTTTCCAATTTGCACCAAGAGTTTATTAGAAAGTGGTCTAAAGGAAAAATGATAGTGGTGAAGCGTATAGAATTCCTGGGTCAGTCAGTTGAGGTGGCTGTGAGGAGCTGAATGCACAGCCTAAAGTGTGCCTGTATCCTGGGCTCCCAGCAGGAAGAGAAGAGGGTCCGTTTTGTCTGGTTCCTGTGGAGGTGTACTCTTTGTGCTTTACAGTGAGGTGAGAGAAAAATAGAGGACTCGTTGATTTTAGGAAGCCATAGATCAGTTTGAATGAATTTATGAGAGATCTCCGAAGGTACCACAAAGGAACTCCTAAGCTCCTTGCCTTAGCAGATACAAAAGTGTGATCTCTGATTCAGATACAGTTGAGAATTAAATTAGCAACACAAAAATATACAAACTGTAATATCAGATACTGAAACTATTTGTCTGAGCATCTGTAACAGAACTGGAGCTGGCATTTCTAGCTTCAGTTTGTTTTTCTGACACTGTTGGGTATTTCAAAGAATTAAATGTTTTCAGTCTCTTTTCCTTCCAAGTACATTTGTATTCCTTGTGCAGCTTTCTACATTTCTAACTTAGATGCTTTGTGCTCACTAAACGTGAATATGCTGCAAGTGACAGAAAATGACTGTTTTACAGATGATTTTGATTTTTTTTTATAGCCTCCCCCCTCTAATATTTAAAGCCACAAAGTGTAATATATGACCTTTTAAATTGGTGGACTTTTTAGGATTTTTTGGGTACCTTTTTCCTATTACTTTTTGTAATAATAATATACGTATATTTTTCTAGATTAGCAAGGTGGACTACTTCATTCAGATTTCTATCTCTTGATTTTTATTTTTTATTTTTTTCCCCCAGACTTGAAGCTCAGAGTAGCATGCAAGAAATTTTAAAACAAATCATTATATAATAAATGGCTTATGGGAAAAAATTCTTTCTGGAAGAAATTTGAAGTTGCGTGAGATACGTGAATTTGTATGAGCATGATTGTACAGAAAAGCTGGCAGTAGTCAGTAGGAGCAATAGTGTGATGTCAAATATGTGATCAAACACACGAGTATCTATTGAATTCCCAGCAGCAGGAGAAGGATCCATTTTGTATGTTTCCTGTGTGGAGAGGTGCTTTGTGTTCTCTAATGGTGCTTCATTTCTGATATTAAAAGATAATGTATCTGTTCGTAGCGTTGCTCAGACAGTTTAATTACCACCTAAGTTCAGATATTATTCCTTGTCAGATCTTTAAAATCTGCAGTCTTCCAGATGCAGAGATATCTGCCTGTTATGGGATGCTGATAGCCTAGTCTGAAAAGTGTTTGTGCTTCACAGGAGTAGAAAAGGCAATAGAAGATGTTTAGCCAGAAATTATGAAAGGGAGGTAGGTGCACGCAGAACGTGGGCAGAGGGAATGTGAGCCTCCTGGTGACTCACCACTGCTCTAACTTGGAAGGACTGCTGGCTCGGCTCTGAGCCCATTCAGGGTTTTTGGTTTTAAACGATGTGTCGTGCATCAGGGATCCTTTCATTTGTTGGTCATATTGCTGGAAAGGTCTGCTGCATCTCTGTGCCCAGCTGTGTTTTTTATTTTTTTTCTCACCCATGTTGCTGTGCCCATGATATTGTTTTCAGCAGAAGCAGCAAAGGAGAAAGTATTCATGACTGTTATCTTTAGGCTCCTAACCAAGCCATTCAGATTAGGCATCAAAGGAAGGAATAGGATAGGAAGTCAGCAGAGAGATGTGGATCCTTCACAAGGATAGAGCAAGAGCTGGTTTTAGGCACATGCAGAGGTTTGGTTGGAGAACTTGGTTCTTTCTACTGGCCATGAGGATCCTGGACAGATCAGCCTTCCAGCCTAGAGACAGCTTTTGTGTCCTTCAGGCAGGCAACCTGGGTACCATGGTCTTCACTTTTCCTCTCTCGCCACTGATTACTGATGTGTAACTAAGCTGTTGTTCCCCTCCCTGGGGAGAACCTGAGGCCGTGGGCTGTCCTCCCTTGCCTTTCCTCTCTCCTTGTCAATCAAGCAGGGAATTTGCAGGCAGTATTGATTGGAGGTTTGAAGGCTTTTCTTGATGGAATATCAAGCTGCTAAGTTTGATAGCTCATCTTTCACCCATTAAAAATGCCTCTCTGCTATTCCAGTTGACTGTCACATGTCACACTGCCGCGGTCTGGATTGGTTTCTATATAAAGACAGTGAAATGGTTCGTAGGAGACGCTGGATAAACCTGGTGGGCAGCAATTTGCTTTTTCACTTTCTTCTTGTTTCCTCTGTTCTAATAATTCCAAAGAAAATGCATTGGTTATGCAAGTCTCTTTGCATCACTATTGTGAGCTTGATTTGGCATTAAGATCTGTTTTGTGTAGCTCACTGATGTTTTCTGTCTTAGTGTGAACATAGAGTTCTTAGAAGCATAACGTCTTTAAATCTCTCCACTTGTTCTTAAGGCCAGATCATGCTCTAAAAGAGAAATTCAGGATTCAGATTCAGTTCAGTTCCTATTAAGAGTACAAACACCTTACTGTTCCCTTATTGAGGTGAATCAAAAGTCAAAGGCAGTCAAAGGTGGTTAAGATCTGCAAGAAATTGTTACAAAATCTGTTGAACTTTAACAGCCATGTGTTTTGTCAGAAGGATATTCACTTTAAAAGATGTTTCTTGCAGGAACAGCTTGTTGGTGATTTTTTTTCTTGAGATATTGACAGATGAGCTCTGGCAATTTTTAAGAGGTTTCCAGCCCCCTTCAGTAGGTTGGTAGAAGCAAACCTATGCCAGCTTCTGAACTGCAGTTGTTTACAATCCATCATATTAACTTAAACCACCACTGACTTCAGTTTAAGTGAATGTGCAGCACTGTGAAGTCAGTCCTTCTGTCAGCTTTCTTGTATGGACAGCAGCGTTTCTGACAGGGGTGCTGCAAATGCTTGGGACTGGTAGGCTCTTAGGCTCACAAAAAGCACTATCAATCAGTAGCCAGTTCCCTTGCACTCTTGTTCCTATCTGTATGTTTCTTCCACTGCAATAGCATGGAGATGGCTATCGTGCAGTACTGTGCTTATTGGATTTCTCCGTTTCATTCTGAATTTAGCAGATGATAGCATCATGCAGTCAGTGGTCAGTGCGCTGTTCAGCGGGACCTAGGCAGGGTGGACAAGTGGACTGTCAGGAACCTCATGAAGTTCAAAGAAAGGCAAATGGAAAGTCCTGTGTTTGGGGTAGAATAACCCCATGCAGCAGGATAGGCTGACTTGCAAGAAAGCAGCCTTGCAGAAAAAGGCCTGGTGGTTCTGGCTGGCAGCAAGTCGGATGTGAGACAGCAGTGTGCCCTTACAACAAAGAAGGCCAACTACGTACTGGGCTGCGCTGGCAAGAGCAACAGGTTGAGGGAAGTGATTCTTCCCCTCTATTTGGCATTTGAGGAGATCACATCTGGAATAGTGTGTCCAGTGTTGGGCTCCCCAGTAGATGGAAGGAGTCCAGCAGAAGGTCACCATGCTGGCCCTGGGCTCTTTGAGTGATGGGCAAGGAGGTGCTGAGGGAACTGGGTTTGCTCGGCCTTGAGAAGGGAGGGCTGTTCACAGCCACCAAGGGTGGAACATGGAGAAGGCAGAGATGTACTCTTCTCGGAGGTGTTCAGGTGAGCTCGGAGGACTGCAGGAATACCTGCTCCCAGAATAGACACTGAAGCTGTAGAGATATTTCCTAGCTACCTGTCTGTCCACTTAGCTTTCTCACATACCTTCTAGCCATGCCTGCTGCTGGTAAGGCTGGTATCGCATTCATGATCTGTCCACTGGAAGGTTTGAGAGCCAGTCCATTCCTGTTTCTTCTCTCCGTGGTGCTCCTCATGATGTAGTTTTACCTGCTTTACAGTATTAGAAGATGTTATCTAGACTCCTTGGTAATACTTGGTAGAAAAACTGTTCGCCTTTCATATGTCTCTCCTTCCCAGTCCAACTGGGAAAATCCAACTGTTTCAACATCATTTGGAATGAGAAGTGAAAAACTGCTGCATCTATCCATGTGAAGGAGAAACAGCTGTCAGCTGGTGAGAGGAGAAAGGTATTCTATGCACATTGTGAAGCAGATGAAGAGCCCCATGGACAACGGTTTAATGAGGGAAAAAAAGTTAAGAGGGTGGTGAGGAATGTCCTCAACAAACAAGAGGGCTTGCTCTCTTCTCTGCTTCTACACTTACCAGTAAGAAAGGTCTGTAGCTTCTCCAGTGATCCTAGCTATCTTGGACATTTGCAAGGGGGCAGTGTCCTCTTCTGGAGAAGAAGTGAAAGAGCCTGGAAATAACTTCTGGATTTATAGTTTTTTTTGTTGTTGTTGTTGTTTTTTCAGGATTATTGGATAAAAGCTTTTTACATGCTTTGTAGATCACTCATAGCAGCAAAATACAATGTGTTTGATTGGTTTAGATTTATTCTTTCTTGAAATATCAGTTCTAGTTTCAAGCATGTTATTTAATACTTAGTTACTGGGTCTCTCTAGGACTGTGGCTGCATAGTATTTTTAAATCTACTTCTTCTTTATTAACAAAAATACAAATGTTGGTGAGTGGTAACTTCTTAATGAGGCTTTCCACTGTAAAGTCCATTAAAAGGTAGTGTCTCACTTTAAGGAAGGTTAGCAATGAGCTTCATTTTTAGAGCAAACCTTTGTTCTTCGTTTCTTTTGGATATCGCCTGTGTTTCTCTGAGGAGGTCTCTTTGTACATGCTGGAAAGGAAGAGACCTCTTAGTTATCTAGAAGTAACTCAGCTCTTCAATAAGTTGTGACAGTTATTTGTAGCGTATAGTCCCTACTGTAAAGGTGGGTATGTCTAAATTGCGGCTGTCGAAAGGGATTGTGAACTGCATTTCACCGTGCTGTAAGAACATGTAGACAAGTCTCTCTGAAGACCTCAGTACTGGTATTACATGGAACTGCTGAGCTGCTTGCTGAGGCTCCCTGTACCTGCATCATTTATTAAAACATTACTACTTATTTATGTTCTGATGCTAAAGTAAATGTCCGTTTTGTTTTGTAGATTTTACAGGCTTTTTCCTTGGTACTTAGCTCTTTCTTAGCACTCTGCTTCATTCTCCAATGACTGGGATGTCTCCGACTGTCTAAAGGATGGCTGAAGGTAGTAAAGTCTCAGTTTGCTTTGTGTTAGCTGTAGCTGTCTGACTCTAGAGGAATCCATGGCTCTGCATACTTACTCAACTCACCCACTTAGTCCCTTGGGATTTTTCTAAGTGTGATGAGCTGGAGCTGAGTATGTGTTTGTAGCTCACATGTACAGAACGTGGTAAATATGCCATGCTGCTCAACACACAGTCGAGATTTTGAATTCTCGCAACAGTTAGGCAAACCTGTGTAGTGGGAAGGGCTTATTTCTAAGTATGCTCGGATCCTGTGTAAAGATGTTTCATGTACAGATTCTGAAGCATTTTGCAAAATGAGTGAATTCCACCTCCATTATGTAGATATGGAGACTTTGCAGGCAAAAATGACTTGCCTTATCTCTCAGGCTCTGAGAATGGAACCTGAATTTCTTTATTCTTGTTCCTTATTCACTGAATGATACTATTTTCCTTAAATAGTCATTTTTTTTCCCCAAAGTTTTATAAATAATTTGGATAGCCTACTAAATATGCATGCTCTGAAGTACTCAAACAGTTCCTTTTCATCTGGCACAGCATGGAGTTAGCAGTTTTATCCTTAATCTACCCACAAAATATGTGACTACTGTGTTCAATTTATACAGGGTCCTATTCTTAGACTGTATTATAGCTTATGAAAAATTGTTGGCTTTATTTCATGAAATTAATCACTTTTATTAAAAAAAAAATAAAAAATAAAAGAAGGAGGGGCAAGTAAGAAAGTTCTAAATGTTACTTACACTGTACCAGTTCATTCAAGGACTTGAATTTCTACTTGATCAAGAGAGCTAAAATCAAATTCCTTTAGTTAAAGTTGCCTTTACTGGCTTACCTGAATTTTATGTTTTTGCTTGTTTCTCAGAATGAAATATTTTTATGGAAATGAGTAAGTATATTAAATACTTTTTTAATCATTATTTCAGATGGAATTTCTCCACGATTGTGATTGTAAAGGCAATTCCTTAATTCAGTGCGTAGTGATTATGTTATAAAATTGCATGAATTATTTCATTGGTTAAGGAAACAGACTGGGGAAAAATAGTCCATGCTCCAAATTCCAGTTCTAACCCAGGCTCGCAGTGCAGCACTTCTCTGTGTCTGTGATCTCAGCTCTGTAATAGCTGTGTGCATGTGACTCCTTGTCTTGGTAGGGTGCAGGTGAAGGGCGGGCTTCTGCAAAGGAGCCTTGCCTGGGACAGCTATGGCGAGTTTGAAGCTTGTTTATGGTCGTGTGCTGTGTTTGGATAAGATGGTCTCGTTCCTGGTGGGGTCTAAAGGTTGCCATCTACCTCAGACCTCGGGAGCCTTCTGTGTAAGTACAAAAGCTACCAATGACAGTTTCAGGCTTCCTATGAATTTATGAAGTGCCATAACTTGATGACGTGGTGGATCTGATCTGCTGCATTACTATGAGTTCTCGCTGTAGAGGAGGGTGAGCTGAGTCATAAAACTCTTGATCATTTCAGTGCAAGTCATTAGATTTGCCTTTCTGCTCTTTGAAAAAAGTCTTCAAGGACGGGAGGGAGGTGTAGTGTTTCTCGTTGCCACCAAATTGCAGGTTGTATCTTTTGATACGTTGCTTCTGAGACAGGATTGCAAAAGGAAACATAAAGAAGCGGATCCAATCTGTTCTGAGGCCTTGGAAAGTTCTTGGGTATTTATTATCCAGCACACTCTAAAGAAGAAACAAAACACCAAAGGCCTGTTTCTTCTTTTGAACTTAATTTAAATATTGCTGCACTTTGCATTCACATATAATCCATAGCTGTTTACTTAATATTTAGTAATTGCATGTGTAGGCTGAAATGCTACGACCAATAGGCAGTGCAAATGTTTACACAGGAAGTCAGTCTTCTGACCCGTGTTGTATAGGAGCTATCAGTGTAGTGGGTTTTGTATTTTATAGAACCTTATCTCATATTTTACAGATAGGTTTGTTATCTCATAGAGATTAATATGTATGGATTTGGAATTACGTATTTTTAATTTCATATCCTTTTTTAAAAAATCTTATGACCTGGTGTTTTAAGAGTGGACTTAAGCTTTATGTCATTTGGACTATGGCAAAATGATTCTCTCTCTGCACTCCCCTTCTACTGTTGAGTTTTAGCTTCTGTGATCTGTAGGTAACTGTCTGCTCTGCGAGGTGTTGGTTTAGAAGTGGCCCCTCACAGCCTGCCTCTTGTGGAGCTGGTAAGGGAGGTGAGAAATAGAAAGGCCATACGATTTGGAGAGTTAAAATACCCTCTGGGACACTGGGAAGCAAGGGCAGATTGGTTCTCGGGAAAAGGAACAGACATGACAGGGCTGCCTATAGAGAAGGAAAGAACAAAGAAACAGTGGCAGAAAAAACTTTTTAACTTATGCTGTCACCTTAATTCTGAAATCAACTCTTAGTTTACCCTTTTACGTCCAAGAATAATAAGTGATTTTTTTTTTCTTCTAAGTAGGTTTATAACACAATTGCCAAATTGTATAGTTAATTTTTTTTTTCCTTTTTTTTTTTTTTTTATTTCTGTTGAGCAAAGATTCTCTGTGGCTTGGAAATTAATGTAGTGTTGATAACTAAATTCCGTTTCAATGTAATATGAACTCAATAACCAAATGCTTTCTGGTCCTAGATTGTGTTTTCTTTCCATTTACAGATTTTCCTTTATGTTATTTACAAATGTATATAATAATAATGAAATTAATAACAACAGTTACATTAAGTGACTATAGTGGGTTACAATGTTGCAAACCAAAGGAAGAAAGAAATCTAGTAAGTACCAGCCCAGTGAAATCAAGTGCTTTTCCGTTAGTCCGCCAGGTTCATGTTAGGAGCCACTGTTCTGATGGCAGCACAGGTTTCTTGATGCTGTTGGAAGGCCGGGGGTTCAAAGGCGCTGCACTCTACTTCGTATCTGTTGGGCTGCCAGGATGGGACAATGCCTGACGAGTTGCTTCTCATTCCTCTCGATTCCCAGATTCTTGCAGCTGCACACACCATGATCGTTAGTTGATCAGCTTGATTATTTTGTTCACAGCTGTGAAGGAATTGCCATGACAGACTGGGCTTGTTACGCCATTCTGTTTCAGTGTCCACTGATCAACAGTGGAAGTTTCAGAGGAAGATGCAGGAAGCCTCCTGGTCTTTGCTTAGTTAGAGTTTTGGGTTAAACTCTGGAATGTGATATTTAATAGATCTCTGAAAATTATTAGAGCTCTGGATATTTTTGTTACCCCGTATAAATGTCTAATCCTTTTTCCAGTCTCACTAAGTCCTCAGCCTTAATGACATTTTGTAGCAGTTAGTTCCACTGTCTAATTATGAATTGTATGATAGAGTATTGCCTATTTATAATGTTTAAATTTCACTGGAAGTCCCTTGTGTTAAGAGTTGCAGACAACAGAAGCTTTCCTTACTTTTCTGCCTTAAGGGCCGTGTGACTAATCTGTTTCAGGGATTTGCCTCTCATAAGAGAAACCCAACTGAACAATATTCAGCTCAGAGTTTCTGAGAGTTTTTTGCAGGCTAATTACAAAACCATTGTAATGAGCCTTGAGATTCCAGTGTCATTGATCTCTCACATTTGAGAGAATTTGGCTGTAAGATTCTGGTCAACAGCAGATTAAATTTTATTTTCAGAACAATGCTTCAGCGGTACAACTTGCTGCACTCAGGTAGAGTGCTGCTCTTGTGTAGATCCCTGCAAGACAACCAGTAACAAATCAATGGAGGACTTCTGCTGAACTTCTGCCCAAGGCATGGATGGCTCTAGCTGCTAAATTAAGTTCATTGAATTAATAATTGTACTTCTTGCTTACAAGTACCAGCTCTCCTTTCTTCCGCTCTGGAGATGTGAACAATGCCCTCTTGGGCACTAGACTGCCTGATGTGTCTTTACTTGCTATGTGACAAGGCTGGAGTTTGTGCCTAGTGGGCTGCTCTATCTAAAACCTGACTGGGGAAGATTGGGACTATTATCCTCTTAGCTAATAGTGCTGCTATGACATGCAGTGGATCAAATTGGAGCCAGTCACTTTTTTTCTGTGGGAAAGATATTCTGACACATCTTCAAAGTAAGTAATAGACTATAATTACCTCTTATTTGTTTGTATTCTAAAGATTCCTTAAAGTAGATGAAATAATGTAGCTGGCAGGATGAATTTCAACAACTGTACCGTCTCCAGCAGGCTGGGTGTGGTATAAGTGTGTGATCTGAACTTCTTATGTGGCCTGAAGGTTTGTAATGTTTACCTTTGAGCTGTGGGAAGGTCTAACAGGGGGCCCTGGAGGCTGCTGATGGCCTGTAGACCAAATTTAGCTTGCTGTATAACTTGCTATGGCTTGTTGTCCTCACCTTTGCAGAACTCTCAGCGTACCTCTGCTCTTTGCCAGTGCTTAGAGTTGTTTGGAGAATGAAGGGCCTTGTGAACTGGAGAAGTGCTCGGCACATTTAAAAATCACAGAATCACAGAATGTTAGAGATTGGAAGGGACCTCGAAAGATCATCTAGTCCAATCCCCCTGCCAAAGCAGGAACACCTAGAGCAGATCGCACAGGAACGCGTCCAGGCGGGTTTTGAATGTCTCCAGAGAAGGAGACTCCACAACCTCTCGGCAGCCTGTTCCAGTGTTCTGTCACCCTCACTGTGAAGAAATTTCTCCACATATTTAAGCGGAACCTCCTATGTTCCAGCTTGCACCCACTGCCCCTTGTCCTGTCACTGGATGTCACAGTGAAGAGCCTGGCTCCATCCTCCTGACACCCACCCTTTACGTATTTATAAACATTAATGAGGTCACCCCTCAGTCTCCTCTTTTCTAAGCTGAAGAGACCCAGCTCCCTCAGCCTTTCCTCATAAGGGAGATGCTCCCCTCCCTTAATCATCTTGGTGGCTCTGCGCTGGACCCTCTCCAGCAGTTCCCTGTCCTTCTTGAACTGAGGGGCCCAGAACTGGACACAATACTCCAGATGCGGTCTCACCAGGGCAGAGTAGAGGGGGAGGAGAACCTCTCTCGACCTACTAACCACACCCCTTCTAATGCACCCCAGGATGCCATTGGCCTTCTTGGCCACGAGGGCACCGTGCTGGCTCATGGTCATCCTGCTGTCCACCAAAAATGTCATGTATTTATCTCCTAATCTTATTAATTCCTTTTGATTTGCTTAGAGTTCATTATGAATGATTTTACTTTTGTATGTAGGCCAAATGCATCCTGTTCTATTGCTTGCGCTTTCAATTTGCCTTGAGTGGGTCTTGCAAGATGAGGTGACCCAAGGACTTTTGGACATACTCCTGGCTGTTAGACAATGGAGAAAATAGTACCCAAAATCTGCTTCAAGTTTGAATCACATCAACTTCCTGGAAAGAGTGAAACAATGATAACAAATATTGTTTGGTAGTGCATATAAGGAAGAAAAATAAATTCCCTTTTGCTGAGAATTTTTCCATAGTGATGCTGAATATTACAAAATCCTCATAGTCTGCAGGCAGTATGTACTAGTGCAGTCTCAGAACTGCTTTAACCTTCAGATAAATGCTGTCCTGCTGTTTTAACCTTCCAAGACAGACAAGGATATGTAACTCCCATAATGTAGTGCCCTATCCAGTCTTCTGAAACAGCTGAGAAACACAGGGGGAAAAAAGACACAAAAACTTACCTGGCCTATGCAAATTTTATATGAACTTTGATATTTTGAGTGGTGACATTAGAAGATACACATAATAATAAAACATAAAATTATACAGTATTCCATAATATAAGTAAGTTCTGCATAGGATTCAAGGGCATATTTACGTGGTAGAATAGAGAGCTGTAGATGTCAGGTTTTCTGATGCTAGTGTGTCTGACTCTGTTGGCTGGTGCGCCTTATTCCTCCATGTATCTGCGTTTGGTCAAACTGATGTGTTTGCACCCCTAAAGTCTGGGGTGACATTAAAACTCTTGAATGAATGCCTGTTCATGCAAATTACCTCATTTTATTGTTGTCCACCCAGAAAATTAAAAAATTTCTACCTATTGCTAGAGGTTAAGCACATGTTTTTCCTTTGACTGATACTTGTTTTAATAGTTGTTGAAGATTTGCTTCACTTCCCGAAGACTGACCACAAAAGAAACCTGTGTTTGTTGCCTAATAGAGATTTGACAGCTGAATGTGTCAGTGCTCAATCTACTAATTTTCTTTGTGAAAGCTTAATAGCAACCAGGTGCTTGGATACATTGCAGAAGTAGTTTTTGATTTTGTATTAGCCACAAATTACCCAATTTGTAGCATAGGCAAAAAAAGAAGATCTATTTTGCTATAGAAAAGTATTTAACCTAATATACTATTGCCACTTTTAATCTTACAGAGGTGTTGAAGGACTTTGTTTTCTTTTGTTTGTTTGGTTGGTTTGGTTGTTTGTTTTTTTAAAAGAATTATCGCTAGTACTTTTTCTGTGGGTTTCTCCTTATGTTGTGACAACAGTGTGCCAGGTATCTTGCAAATAGGTAAAGTTCTGTGTTTTTGAAGGGCTACCAGTGTAAGGAGGTAACCTTCAAACAAGCCAGCAGAAGGGAGGAATCAGACTGCTGGCAAGCTTGCTTTCATAGTGATTAGAATCTAAGAAATTTCGCATGAACATTTTTCTGACTCCAGGTTAGACTGTACTCCTCTCCACAGAAGGCTGAAGTTTGTTTCTCTTTGATAAATGCGTTTAAGTGGTACTCACTGCACTGCATTTACACTTTTCCTCTTCCTGCTGGATGCGTGCATTGTGTCAAGGTGTTTATAACATGGAGGTGCCACGCAAAACCTCTATCCTTAAAAACTAATAGTGTAGAGGTTTGCAAGTGCACTGACTGTTTATTAGGTTGTCTTATATGTACCCAAAATCTAGCTTCAAATACAAGTCAGTGTGGGTATAATTCTATTCAAATGTATTGGTTATTTTAAGATGTTTATATTTAAAACAGGACTTTTGCAAAGTGAATTGAACCTTATAGTGATGAACTGTGCTGGACAGACTTGGAGCTGGGTGAGCTTCAGATTTTGTATGAAAGCTTCTAGGATTTTTACTGAAATGGAATGTCTCATTTAGTGAATATGGTTTCTTTTCCTCTAGAATAAGAACAAATGGAAATTCTTAGGGGGAGAGGAAGCAAGTAGACATGGGAACAAGACACTTAAAATAATATTTAGCTTTACTTTAATGCTATGTGGTCCTAGTTTGCTTTTCTTCTGTAATGAGAATATGGAAAAGCATGTATTCATGCGCTCTATTTCCCCAAATTATACTTTTAAACTAGATCTAACAGTAGTGATTATACCATACATTTTCTTCTTTCAAATCTTACCCATTTTGTCTTTGAAAGCCAAAACTGTCAGGGGTCTGTTTACTTTATCTCACTCATACGTGATGGAAATAAGTGGCATTTGTAGAACACACAAACTATTTTTGCCTGAATGCTCCATTTATGATTTATAGCCAACATGTATCCCTGATTTTCTTTTGAGAATGATCTTTATTGTCTTTGTGTACTAACTCATTGCAGAAGCACTTGTCTATTTTGAGCTAAACCAGACCTCTTGTAAAAAGAATCAAATTATTTCATCATGTTGAAAATGAAAAGCTATAATTACTTGTAATTGGTCTTGAGAATTTTTGAAAATTGGGAAATTCTTTTCCAGAGGTTTAAGATCACTCCAAATCATAACCTGTGGAAAATAGGAAATAATTTTCTGTTCAATTTAAAATTGATTTAATTTACACTTTTGACAGCTATTTTCCTTTGATATTTGTGTAGGGGAAATAATTCAGCTATGGTGGTTATTACTAAAATCTTCTATGTGATCCTGTATGCTCTGTGGTTCACAACTTTATTTTGATTTCTTTCAGTCCAAGCAGAGTCTGATGCAGTTCAAAGAAGTATGTAGAGTCTGTTTGGAATATTTGAATTTGTTAAACATGTACCTGTGCTTTATTTATTTATTTATTTGTTCATTTCCTGGTCTTTGCAGTTATTTTGTGCTGTTTTAACAAAAAGCACAATACTCTTCTGTGTTTTAGTCTTTGTAAGTTTAAGTGGAAGCTGGAAAAAAAAAATTGTAGATTTTTAAAATAGATTTGTGTATGCAGATCCTGTTGTTTAAAAGCAACAACTTTAGATTTCTAAATCATTTATATAATAATGGTAAATGTTGCAAAAAGCATACTATTTACCTTTATGATTATTTTTTTTAATTGAGCTGAGTAGGAAGGGTAACTGGTGCGAGATCACATCGTGTCTAGTTCAGCAAGCAACCAAGACAGATCTTCCAAACCCATGATGCACTGGCAAACAAAGTAACATCTTGAGTCAGCAAAGAGTTCAGAGGTTCATGACCAAATAGAAACTGAATATAAGATAAAGTAGCAGGCTGGTCCAGCAATCCTGGGCTCGAAGCAAGAGGCATGGCAGCTAATCGGCACCTTCAGGCTTGAGGTAAAACCTGGGTGCTGAGTATGGAGAAGGAGCCTTTTTCAGCAGATGCCTTTTAACTGTGGGGTAGGGAATGGGGAGACAGTTGGTACACAGAACTAGTTTGTGTGCAAGAGAATGTAGGGACAACTGCATATCATGGAAGAAATGCCTTACCATAAGCCTTGGCTCTGCCTTCTTCATGCAGGGACAGCCAAGGCACATTCTGCAAGCACATTTAAAGTAATTGTGGGACTTGCATTTCTTAATATTTTTCAGCTGTGGCAAGGGCCACTCAGTACAGGGCTTGTGGTAAAGGTCTGTAGGGCTGATGCAGTTGTCTGCTTCTAGTGCTCATGTCTAATATAAAAGCAGGAGACCTGTAGGAGGGACTGGTGGAACACGACACAGAAAGGAACATCTTGCAGTGGACAGACTAATAAAATAGCTTATGTACTGATTTTCATCAGTTGTCTATCTAAGAACGTATTACTGTATCCCAGTGAAGAACAGAACTGTGGAAGAGTGAAAAGGTGAGGTTTGGCTGTGGGCGTGTGGCCCACAGTGGTGAAGCCAAGAACAGAAACCTGCCCAGTAGTCAGAATGGTGGGACCTGAGGCAACCCAGTGTCATCTTCCAGCACTAGTGTGATGTCAGAGGTGCACTTTCTAGAAGTTGCTGAGACCTGATCTTGTAAGAACCTCTGACTTTCTTGCTGTTGGAATCCGTCTAAGTTCTGTGTGATTAATTTTTTATAATCCAACACATTTAGTCTCATTTAAAAAAAAAAAAAATCAAAATAACCACAAATTTGTCTAGAGAAAGCAGGTGGAATCCGTGAGAGCTCACAGAAATTGGTCATCATATGCAGGTATTATGCAGCCTGTATCTTCATCTTTCATCAGCTATGTGTGATCAGACCTTTTGTGTATCAAACAAGTATTCCCCCCAAATGGTGTAGCTTGTCAGCTTTATGTTCAGCAGGACGCCAAGTACACATTTGGATTACTATTATTTTTAAATTTAGATAGCCCATTGAAGAACGGCATCTTTCGATGGCAGGATACAATAATTTTCTTGTAATGTGGTCTTATGTACATTTCTTCAGTTCTGTTTTTTTTTCTCTTTTTGAAAGAACACAATACCATGTTGTCCCAAGATTAGCAATGTTCTTAAAAGTATTTTGGAGGTGTTATGACTGTCAGGGATTTTCTACATCTCTTTCTTTGACTTCTTGTCAACAGCTGCTGTGGAAAGGAAATCTTCATGCGAGGAAGCGTGTGTTCTTTTTGAAGGTTAACCAGGGCCTGCAGAGCACAGCCTAAGCATCTGGCTCATGAGATTAAAAACCTTAGAAGGAAAGGCCTTATAAGCCTAAAAGGATGAGTAACCGCCCTAAAAAGAATTTTAAATGTGAACAGAGAGTCAAAACAATGGGGAAAAAATTGATCA
>VXAV01005451.1:298994-335563 GCA_013399715.1 Alectura lathami | reverse complement strand
TACATGGGAAGTTATTTACTCCCATTTTTTTTTTTTTCTTTGATCATATCAGAGAACATGGAACACTATCCCATCAGTTAGGTAAACAGATCTGTGACAGTGACACAAATGACCTTTTGGACCATGCTGGTTATTGCTGTCCACATAAAAAGGATGTTCTGAAACAGTTCCCTTGATGGTGCTTCTGGGTTTGTTTGGGGTAGGCTTCTGTCTTCAGACACACAAATCAGAAATGTAGAAAGTAATCCAGTGCAGAAGTTTCTGAAGTTAGAAGTTAATATACCTCCTGATTTCCTATATATGGAACTGTAGGGTCCTATAGCGAGAAGAGGAATATCTCTGGGTTTGCATGCCATTCTTTTCCTCTCTACCTTGTGGGTCTAATGTAGAAGGAAGACTATGTTGTGTATTTTAATGATTTCCCATACAATTTGGAATAACTTTTAATATCCTCTCATAGTTTGTAAGAGAAAATAGTGACTTTATATGTGTGTAATTCTGTGCTCTGTACATGAATTAATGTACTATTACTTAAAATTTGCAGTAAGATAATTCACACTTCTTTTAAAGTCAAGCCTAAGAAAATATCTGTAAATTAGCACTAATGGTCAGTGTGGCTGGAAGAACTCTTTCATGTTTGGGATTGAATGTAAGATTGAACTTACTCCAATTTATCGTAAAGTCAATATTCAGCTTAAAAATTAAAAAGGTTAATAATTATTAGGTTTTCAGAAGAAAGTAGTAGTGTTATGACCTGCCTAACATCACACAGCTACAAAAATGCTATAAAATGATTTTTTAAGCTTATATTTATAGTGAGTAGATGGCTTATTCCTTCATCTCGCTACTTATGCATCCATGAACTGTTATTTAATACTTTTGCAGTAATTACAGAATATTTTAAATATACATTATTCTTCTGAATTTTAAAAGATCAGGAATTTTTTATTAATTTAAAAGGATAATAGGACTGACCCATACTTTCATCAACTCTTTAATAAAGAGGTGCTTTTTTAGATCATTTAAATTTTTACATTTTGATTGCATGGAATAATAAAGCCTTACATTTTTACATTCTTTTTTCCATTTACTCTTCTAAGCTGGGCCACCATTGTATCAAAAAAGGTCACTGTTCTCCATAAAAAGGTGAGTGATTGCCTGTGAGTATTAATACCAGGGGAACTTGCATCCTAACTCTTTTGACTTCTGGCATGGATTTTTCTTTATACAGAGGGCTGAAGTTTGTAAGATAAATTTTAATTCCATTTAGTTTCTTCTTCTTTTCCACCTCTTTGTAACATGCCTGGGAATGTTTAACCCAAGTGATTAAGGTGCCTCTTTGCAGTGGAGCTTCTCTCAGCACTCCTTAGTGGGTGGCTGCTGTGGAGCAGAGAAGAAACCAGAGCAGCATTTGTAGATGAGCCATACGGTGTGGGAAATTCAAAGGGCAGGTTTGTAAGAAGAGAGAGCACCTTTTACTACACTAGGTGATACTGTTGGAAAAGGCACTTAATTTGGGGCAGTTCTAGAGCTTCCTCAGGTCTGAAATAGAATCTGCAGTCTTCAAGTTTGAGAGGAGTTGCCTTTGAGTTCGGTTGATGAGGCTTACCAGAAGAGCTGAGAGGAAAGATGGTTGCTACTTTTGGAGCAGAGGAATGGGGTGGACATGAGAGGCAGCGGAAGAGAACACAAGGAAGGTAGAAATCAAAGGTCCCAGAGAATTCCTGAGGGACACCATTGCTGGCTGTGTGTTCTCCTTGTTCCAAGGTCAGTTCTCTGAAGGCAAGCAGCATGCTGCCAAGGAGACATATGCATTTGGACTAGGGAGCTGAGGGGAAAGGCATAGCAAGCAGTGAGGTGGGATAGAAATAATTAATGTTGTTAAAAACTAAGTTGTTGGCATTGGATTTGAAACCATATAGAACATCTCATGCATCAACAAAGCAGGCTTTAGATAGTTCTTTAAATCTTTTCCTCTTTAAAATTCAGGTTAGTTTTCATGTGGTGTTAAGGTTACACGATCTATAAGATCATAAGCATCTTCATATAATCTGAAAGTGTATATAAGTAATGTGCCTTGGCTGGTTCATCATTTGAAAAATTATCTTTGGATTTCCTTACATTCGTATTTTCAAGATAGTTTTTAATCTTATCCCTTGTAGGGTTCTTCTTGTTTATTTTGTTTAAAATTTAAAAAACAAACAAACAAAAAAAAGCTAGCAGTACTTTAACTATGCTTAAGGCATGCAAATAATGGCTAACTCTGAATGGTTAGTTGTGGTGCAAATAACACTGTGTGAATAGTTTATTTTCCTGTGTCATGGCTAGATTGATTGACTGAAAGCTATGTTTGTTCAGGAATTTCGCTAGACAGCACAAATGTTGAAGCTGGAGGCACAGATGCGGGGTGAAAGGAACCGCCAGTCTGTTCCTAGTTAAATGTGCTTTGTGGGCTTGAGTGGCTGATTTCTAGTAAGCTGTTTGTTTATAAATCTGTGTATGTGAGCTGTTCACTTACATACCATAAAAATCATGACCCAGCTCACAGAGCTGAGTAGGTTATGCAAATATTTCCACAGGTTGTTTGCAGCTAAGTAACTTGATCAATGCCCATGGCAACACTCACCTGCTCACCTGTTCCACATTAACGGTGTAGGAATACCCTTAATTTTGATTGCGTTGCCTTTGCCACAGCTGTTTGACCTTTTCTGTCTGCTGATCCAGTAAGGAGGGATATGGAGGGGCAAGGTTTCCCTGACGGCAGTGAGAACTGAAGGCAAGCTGTATCTGATTGGGACGGGTCTTTTGCTGTGTATTTTTAGACTATTATTATTGGCTATATAATGTTTCTGTATAATATTGTTTTTCTTCTTTGGGCTGCTTCCAAATACATGACTTGAGTCACAAGATGTTTATGTCATAGTAGATAGGTGAACACAATATTCAAAGGCAGGATACTGGCTAATAATTCCCGAGTAGTTCACAGGTTTGTGTATGTTCATACAATCTATTAATAAGACTAAAGAAAACAATACATAATAACTTAAGGCTAATTTGTAAACAGGAATAAAGGCACTTCACTAACTATACTGTTTACTGAGATCGAGTATCAGGTTTTGTTTGGGTATATATTTATGTGAACAGCAGCAGAGCTACCATGAGCCACGTTCTGTCCTTCACCATGCTATTCTATCTAAAAATATTTTCTTATATATATATATTTTTTTTTTCAGAGCACCTAGTAAAACACAATAAGTGAGTGCACCAAACCATAAGAAGGAAGTGGAGTATCTTGCAATGGGCTACATTTAATTTGGCAATCTGAGAGGCGTTTCTTGAACCCGATTAGCCTTTGCTTTCGATTCCATGTTAAGGTGAAATGTTCAGAGATTTCTAATTCCTCTTCTGTATGTCCTTTCTGTAAGAAGGAAAGTTGCGTGTGAAGACTGGGAGGCATAATGTGTTCTGGCCATCTTCTTAATCTGTGCAAGTGAGTGGTAAAGGACTCCAAAGTGCACCACGCTACAGCTCTACTGCTCAGTCTTGGACACTATTGCTTAGGGTGGACACTACACAGTTAAGGACACTGAACCATTTAAGATCATCTTTTCAACACAAAGTATATAGAATATAATTAAGGTACAGACTTGTCTGTGGCTTTCCTACAATTTCAGTTCATTAGTCTTCAAACCATGTGTATTCCCTAAAATTATATATTTGTTTCTTGTAAAGGTTTGTGATGAGGCATTTTGTGTGTGTAGATTGAACAGGTTATTTAGGTGTTTTTTTTTTCTGAAGTAGCATACCAATTTTCCTTTTGGAATACTAGCAAATATTTTTGAGGAAAGTATTTAGTTTCTTTCCCTTTCAGGATGGTGTACTAAACATTGTCATCTCTTTGCCCTGGTAGACAAAGGATGGTAAATAAGCTGCTATCACAGGATTCTATGCTAGATTGAATAGATTCTTAGTTTACTACTAGCTGCATTTAAAGAATTTCTGTTCTCAGAAGTACAATATTTTTTTTTCATTTTAAGATTTTATAATGTGGACTGGCTGACACCTCTTTCTTCTAAATGATTATGGTTATCTAATGATTAGAAACTCTTAGTTTACAGTTTGCATGTTTGATAGTGCAGTGAGTAGTGTAATTATGAAATTCTTTGAACCTCAGCTATCAACCAATAACCTGTGAATCTCAGTTTTTTGGGAAGGCTTGCCGTATGTTTGCTGTTTCAGAAGTTGGAACTTGAGAGGTTGAGTACTGAAGATTATTAAGCATATAATTCAGCATGTATGGAATGTAATGTTTTAGCACATCCTGTGTTCTTAGTCATGTGATTCAAACTTGAAAAAAAAAAGGAAAAATGTTGAAGCTAAAAACTAAATAACAGTGGGTTTTGAAAGGGAATTGGAAGGTTGATTATTAACAGCAATGTAACTTACAGTGGGGGACTTTTCATGGAGTAACAACGCCATGCTGCTGCTTCTTTTTATTTTTTTTGCGCTACATCTGTCCAGTTGGTGCAGTTGATAGTAGTGAAGGAACTTCAGAGATCTGGTGGTTTGCTTCAGATCTCTGGCTTGGCATCCAGCGTATTCTAAACTAGTGGAATGCACATATGCCCCATAGGTACAGAAAGATTTTGCTAACATCTCTAACCATGATACTGAAGCACAGTGTCCTCCAGGTTTTATTTTGGAGTGGGCAGGTGCTGCCATTTCTGTATTTCCTATGTTGCCTCTGCCTCTCCTCTAGTTTTTTGAAATTGCTAGAGATCTGTACTTTGTATCATTTGTGAAAGTCAAGAGGCCCAAGAATGTGGTCTAGCAGTGGATTCAGTAAGGATATTAAACTATTGTTGTGGAGGAGTATGTGGTGGTAAACATTAGGCAGAATACATTACTGAAGGGAAGGAGAATAGCATTAGATGGATAGCAGTGTGTGCTTGCAGGCAGCTAAACACTGAGTTTATATTAAAGTCCATTTGTCTCTAAGGGAGAAAAAAGTACTTGAAGTCGCTGTACAACAAAACCTTTACAAAGCAAATATTTTACCCAGTACGCTAGTGTAAGGTGTTGTTGTTACAAGCAAACTAGCAAGATGCATTTTCTAAACAGAAAGGAAAACTGCTTACAGTTTCTGTGATCTCTTAGAAGTTGCAAAGTGAAATCCATGTCACTGTATTTCCTCTCTGGACTTTGTAGCTGGTGTTTGTCTCATGAAAAGTCTGTAGAGCAAAGCAGAGCATTTGTTCAAGCACGCTGCTGCTGTCTCTGGTTTAACAAGGGCAGCTGGGAGCCACAGCCGTAGCCTGGCGCTCCTGGCTTCGCTGAGGCCTAACAACTGGGTACAGCCCGCTACAGGCCCTGCCCTGAACTTGGGTGGCTTCGTTCGTGTCGCACATCATCTCCCATCACCCGTGCCAGCTACGTGTGCATGTCAGCACAGACAAGCTGCTTGACACATAACTGAAAGAAAAAAGACATTGTGCTGGAAAGTACGTCAGCTCCACCCAGCCTCTGACTCTCTACTTTTTCTGAATGCTCCAGCACTTTTAAGAGAGGAGTCCATGTGAGTGCATAATATTTTCCCCTACAAGTGCTGCTTGCTTGCAAGCTGGACTGCAGCGTCAGTCAATGCTTCATGTACCAGGCTGTCTGCCTCTGGGTGTTGAAATTAAGCATGGTAAAGCCAGTGCTCAGCAGACCTGCATGCAATTCATCTGGGCACTCAGACATAGAAAAATGCCTTGTAAGTTTGCTGCGTTCCTCTAATTTCTGTAAACCCGTGTCTGGATTCCATTAGCACGTAATTGCTGCTGGTCATAGGATCCCCCTGGAAAACGGTTTGACCAAAGCAGCGTATCAGAAGTGGTCTGCTGCTCCCTGCCTGAATGCATTTCAGTGCTGGCAAACCAGCTGAGAAAGAGATTTGTCTGCACATATAACTGGGAGCCAAGGACTTCTTGGTCAGGTGAGGTAGGATTATGTGAAGTCTCTCTGTGCCCCAGGTTCACTTTCCTTTGGCAAATTACTGAAGTCAGCAATTTCAAACTTGGGAGACTGGAGTTAGGTGTTGACAGCCATCTTTAAGTACTAAATAAGTGGTCTCATTTTAAGAGGTCCTGAGCACACAATTCTTTCTGACTTCAAAAGAAGCTGCAAATGCTGTGTCCACTTTGATTAATTGAAAGGCTGACCATCAAAGTGAAATTATGTTGCCAAGCTAAAGGAAAAGAAATAAAGACTTAGCACACTGTATAAATCAATCGCAGATCAGAGTTTACAGGGTACAGAATGTACAGCATCTTACGTGCCCTTTTGTACTTTCTGAATCTCACTGGGCCCAAAAGTACAACAGAAAACCCCACGCGGTTTGTGAAATATGGTAATGCCCAGAAACATTTGCCAGTTTAGCCACTGAAAAATAGATATGGCTGCTCAAAATTTATGCTGTTTGCTAGGGCCTTAGGTGAAGGGAAAGAGAAATTTTAAAATGCTTATTTTTTTTTTTCATTTGAAGGTAATGTCTTAAATCCTTGAGAGATGAACAGCCTACTACCTTCCCCTGCTTTGATCGATCTGTCTTTGAGGCGTGATTTACACCTTATTATAGTACTTCAGGTTATGGCCTCTGTTCCTGAAAGTTTTGTGGAGATAGGTGTCTGGGGAGGAAAAAAAGCCCTGATAAGTGCCCTGATAGAGACAAAGGATCCAGTATATATATATGTGTGTGTGTTGCTTCTGTTTGGCAGTGCTTGCAGCCAAGGGAATGCTCTGTGCAATTCAGGCGGGGATTGAATAGCTCATGAGGCACAGAGCCATGAGAAGCCAGAATTTGCTAACACCACTGTTCATAGAAGTATGGTTTTCTTTAGGGCTCAGTTTGCTGGCTTTTACATCCTTACCGCGTTTTCTGGTTTGTGAACACGCTCACACAAACTGGAGTGCCAGGTTTAACCATGCCATTTATGTTACAACTGCATGTTGGGTATAGATGTGGTAACGTGGACTGAGGAATCAGCAGTGCTGTTCCTTAACACTAGTGCAAATTTAGCTCGAAAATGGGTGATCAGCAGTGGGTAATGGAAGATGCCAGTGTCTCCCACAAGCACATCACCTTACTCATCTTAGCAGCTCCTTGTCACAGCCAACCATGTTCATGTCCTCAGCAGTGCCTGCAGAGCCCTCTGGTGCATCTTCTAGTGACAGGGAGACCACTACACATCTGTGGGTGGGGAACCAGGAGTTGCTTCAGCACTTTGTGCCCGACCTTGAGGTCAGCAGGGCGTGTGCACACTGGGAGAGCTCTCTTCTGTCTTCATTCTCCCCAGAACTTTTGTATACAGCTCAAGGACAGGTGATGGATTTTTGTCACGGCTCTTTTCTATTCCTGGGGTGCACTACTGCTATCTGATAAGATCAGTAAGTCAAGCAGCATGGGTGATTATTAAAAGTAATTGTTTGTTTATGTGAATATGGTAGTGAAATAGATTACTTGCACAGGCCAAGTGACCCAGTTATTCAGGTTTTGAACACACAGAGATGTGCAATCTTGCTGCACCAGGAGAGAAAACCTTTTATTCTGAAATGCTGAGTAAGTCTTTTAAAGCTTCCTTTTATTGCTTCTTTTTGTAGCGCTAGTACCTTGATGCTGGGGAACCACAGGAGTGTTCACTGATGCTGTGGTTCGGACTCTTCTCTCTAGAGAAGGGAGCTGTTTAACACCCTTAATAAGTGACCGTTTCCTGTGATGAATGCCGGTCTGTCTGCATCTTCCTGTCAGAAAGTTTAACCAGGCTGAAGTGATAGCACTAGGTCTTAACCTCCCTCTTCCATTGCTAATAGATGTTTTCAGCTATTTGCTTTAAGCTGTTATGAGGTTTCCATAAGGACTGCTATAGCCTGCGCCTTAACCCTTGTGCACAAACGTGTTTTAAAATCATACAGGTATCTTCAAAAGCATCAGAATTTCTCTGAAATACTTGGTTTAAATAGGAAACTACACAAACTGAGACGACTAACGTTCCCACAAGTCAGATGACTGACCACAGTGTTTGTAGTTTAGTCACTCTAAAATAACAAAAACCACCCCCCCAAAAAAAAACCCCAAACCCCCAAACAACAAAACGACAGAAAAGCAGAAGAACCCATGTGTTTAATCTACATACGACTACTAAGGTAATTTCTTGCTCTGCCATGCATGTTTATCTGTAGCTGAACAATGGACTATTGTAGCAGTATGCAGGTTTGGAAATCCAGGGCTCCTGCTTCTTGCTGCTGCACAGGAGCAATCATGGGCTATGTTTGGTCTGAAGTTGTGTGTAACCCATCTTTATGTGCATCTCCCCTGACAGAGCTTTATTGTGCACCTCAGGGCCAGCCGCTGGGTGCTGCTTTTTTCAGAACAAGAAACTGATCCCTATAGTCAGTTCTAAAAGAGCAGGCTACAGCCCGGTCCTGATCTGCTAACTCCAGCCCAGAGGGAGGTCAGCTTATACGTAACAATCTCCAAGCAAGGTTTGGTTATTTCTCTTTTCCTCTAGAAATCCAGTGAGCATCAAGGAAGGTGTTAGAAATTTTTTAGCATTTTCTCTAAAGAATATGTATTTACCCAAAAAGGAAACATTCTAAGGAAGTGCAGACTTCTGGCATGTTCCCTGCAAATTTTCTGGGACTTCATGGCAGCTTTCTCCAGGAGATTTTTTAGAGTTTGCAGCCTCCAGGGCTTTCACTTTCCTGTGACACTGAAACGCAAGGCTGATGGCTGCAGGTGCTGTTTGGAGTTCTTGCCCTCCTTGCAGGAACACTATCAGAAGTGAATTTCTTCTTGAGAAATGAGGGAGCTGTAGCTCCAATGGTGCATCGTGAATGGGATTCTTCTTTTCTGAGACTGAATTTCACTGTGGTTCATCCAGCTAGTGAATGTCGTTGTAAAATAAGCTCCAAGCTTTAGAGACTTGAAATGTGGGGATCTCTCAACCTTCCCTCAACTATGAAGCCCAAGAAGTGTCCATCATGGGCATAGCCAGCTGCTCCCCTTTCATTTAGGAAGGGTGTAATTGTGTCTGTGTGTATTTTTCCATATCTGGCTCAGTTGCATGGTATTCATCTATCTAGGGACACTTTCTGGGTGCTGAGAGTGTTACCATTTGGAGCTCAAAATAAATTTAAATGTCTTAGTGGTAACTGAAATAATTATAGTATAAAAAACCTGTGTGTAAACAAAGTTTTTTTTTTTTTTTTCAGAATATTTAGATGATTTGTGAAGAAAATGATGGCTGAGGTTGCAATGACATTTATGTGTTTGTTTACATTCACGTGTGCAGGAAGTGTACAGAGTAGGTTAGTTTAGTTCTTTGCCATTAGGTCTCTCAGGTATGTTGAAGCTAACTGCCCTTCACCTTGAAAGCAGGCTGTTGTGGGCCTGAGATATTCTGGAGGCACTCAGAATATTCAGTGGAATTGATGAATAGGTTCTTAAAACAAGATTACTTCTTCCTACTTCAATAAATATTAATAAAATCAAACCAGAAACAGATATATGTTATCCACAACTTCTGTGGAATTTGTAATGTAGTAATTCAGTGATTTTTCTAGTAAGCTACAAGTAGTCTTTAAGAAGCAAGAATTTAACTTATCTATGACTATTTAAAAAATAAATTATAAAATACTCAGGTTGAATATTTTACACAATTATATTTCCTCTTTGTGCACAAAAATAAATGTAACCCTTCCTCAGGGCTTAGCCTGTTTCCCTGAATGTGGCATGGCATAGTATTCTGTTGGGAGTTAGACCTGTGAAATCCAGTGTTCTTTCTCTAGCAGAATTGCAAGACTTGGGAAAAAAACATAGCAAAATCTATAAGAAGTGGATTGCTCCTGTTCTCTGTAAGAATTGCAACACTAGTTTTTCAGATGCTGTCAGTAGGCTTTAATTATTTAAACATTATATGGTATATTACAATTATTTTATGCTCTGAAAAAAGTGGCTACCTTCATGTCTGAAATCACAGAAAAATCGTATGATTTAAATGTTACGTTTTCGCCATTGCTTTTATGCACTGCATGTTTAGCATCTGACTAAAATCCAAGCAGAAAGCTCATCTTGAAAGAGACTACTTAATTAAAAATTAAACGATGAATTAAAACTTAAATTATGCAAAACTAATAAGCTACATTACCAAAACCAACAATTAATGTGCTGCAATATATGGAAATAAAATGCTAACATTTTTACTTTTGTTTCATGTTTGTATTGCAGACTGCATAGTCTGCTCTTATGGAATTCCTCATTTGACGTACTTGGCATATCTGAAATAAGATGCAAGTCAGTAATTTTTAGGTTTGTGAGATTTGCAAAACTCATCAGAGATTAAAACTTTGATAAGGTAAAGGATGTTGTTATCAAGTGGGAAGAATGCAATTATTTTTCAATTAATGCGACATGAAATCTCTATATAAGATTCAAATCAGTGCATTACATCACTTTGTGCAAATCAATAGAATAAAAATGGACTCGTCGACAAAAATGACAATTTAACCTACTGCTCTAATTCCACGGAATAAAAGGTTTATTTGTTTACCGACATTGCCTTCAGCTAGTTGCAAATGCAGAGATTCCGCATGCTCTATTTGTGTGTGCATATGTTTATGGACACCGAACTAAAGACACCTTTAGACTGTGTTTAATTTAGCAGTTTTAAAGCAGTTGTTCCTTAAGTCCCTGTATCAAAGGCACAGAAAAAAGCATTTCTTTACCGAAGATGGAGGTGTGCATCTAGGTGTTTGGTTACTGTGGTATCCAAAATTCTACAGGAGCCAAATACAGGTATCCTGTACAATACTGTACATTTTACTTTAACTCAAACATAGAGAGGAATTTCTGGTAGTAACTACTGTTGTTTTTCATAATTATATTCTTCAAACTGAGCAAAGCTTAATGGCTGAAGGAAAGGAAGTAGGGAATTAAAGAAAACCCTGTCTGGTTAAGTTAATTATGAAGCTTGAATACAATATTTTATTTCTGCTGTGTATTGGAGGATGGAACTACTTTTACATTTGTGTTTTCCTACATTTTAGTATTACATAAAATAATACAAGCTTTTAATGTTTCATATCAAATACCTTGAGCACCTATCTGTGTTTTCCTCTCAGTTCTGGCTAATTTAGCCTTTGTAACTATAGAAGTAGTTGTTTCTCTGGCACTATAATTTAAAAGTTTACATTAAAAATAAAAATCAATACTGGGATAAAAGCATGAAGAGCACAGCTAAAATAATTTATGGTAGCTGCATTGGTGATGGAAATCTAAGGAATGAATATTGTGTGTAATAAAGGCAATTAACTGAGCTTCTCGTAAGGAAAAATATTGCTCTTGTTGTGGGGGATGGAAGGAGGAGCTCATGGAAGCAGTTACAACTCTAATTTTCTGGGCTGAGCCGTGTTAGCCCTGGCATAAATTACAGCAGCCTGGAGGTACGTGTGCCATCTGAGGGCTGCGTTCTGCTCTGACATCTCTGCAAATGTGTTGGAGAGGTATGGGGGGAGAGAGCAAAGGCACTGGTGTTGCTGGAGGCTGGCACCTCGCTGGGACGTCTCAAATTTCCTCAATCATCCTGTCGCACGTCAGATATGGGTTCTGGTCTGGTTGTGGAACCCAGGGCCTGCTGGTGCCAGTTGTGGTGAGAAAACCGGCTGGTATTTAACGCACACTATTTTTCTCACTTCTGCGTTTATCCATTTAAAGTTCTCTCTCTAACGAAATGAAGTGTTTAATCTACTATCACGAAGAGAGAAAAGTGAATAAAGATTGAGTTGGATATAATCTGTCTAACCACTCTTGATGGACATCTGAAGATTCTAGCTTAATTTAATTGAAATCTTGAACTCTTTCTTTTTCAGAAGCTCTTTTATGTCCATGGTTAAGTGAGCAAGGCAATGACATGCTCCCTTAACAACTGCTCGGGAGTCGCGGGGCTGACTGACGAATGTTTCTGCCCTTTTTATGCACTTGCGATGTTCCATCATGGCTCTCTCCTTTTTGTGTGCATAAGGGGCTTTAGCTGGATGGTAATAAGCCAGATGGCTAGGTGGTAGGCCAGGTATTTTGAAGGTAAGCATATTCTTTGTGATAGAGCCATGTTAGCCAGGAGCCCTGTGCCACATTTCACATCCTTCAGCAGTCTCCCCAGGAGGTGGCAGCTGTAGAAGCCTAATGGATATCATCACCTTCAGCTGTCAGTTCCTTTTTCCCTGTCTGTCATGACTGTTTACTTCTGATCATACCAGTTGACATTTATGTGTCACAATAGAAAAACTAACCAGCACAGGAGTAAAGGCGACACTGGGTGTGCGGTTACTTCGCGTTTCACAACAGGCAGCTGGCAACTCATTAACACCATGTGGAGTGTCAAGCATATAGTACATTAAATAAAATTAATGCCTACAGGCACTTTATAGAAGGAGATGGCCATAAAAAAGAATAAGATTGCATCAGTGGTTGGAATAGGGATAGCAGAGGTGACGGATCTTAAAAAAGGGGGAAAAAAAAAAGGAGGGGGATGAGTCTGGTGTGTCTGTAGTCCAAGGTACATGAGCATGTCGAGCCTTTGACTGATGTTCCTTATCTTTTTGTATTTAGCTACAGAAAAAGGACGTGTGGCACCAGAGCCTGTGTGCTTGTTAGCAATGGTAGCATTAAGTCCTTGAGGATTACCACCCCACCTTCGCTTCAGCCATTATCAAACACTGAGCATAAGTGCAGAAGAATAGGGCAGCTCTGTGATCCAGGAAGGGGGATGTCCCCTAGGTAGAACCCTGAGAGTTATGAATAGCAAAGTGTTCTTCTTCATCAACAGCTGACATGGTTTGGCAAAGCCATGGTCCTAATTTTGGCGGGTAGAACAATGAGAGGTATGTGTGTGGTGAATCATTTGTTAAAATATGACACATTTCATCTCAATAATCTCAAATTTACAGAAATCATTATGCACAAAAAACTTTTTTTTTTTAATGGTAATCAATAGTGTCAAATAACCATTTGAATATACTTAATTTTCCACTGCAAAATTTTGAAAAATAAATTAACATAAGGAATGTTTTACTTGATGGAAATTTTAGTTAATATTTGGATTTATCTGCTTAGATATTTTTGGGTAGATAGGCTCCACTTATTTTATGGAATAAAATAAAATACCATGATGCCTTCCAGGAAATACGGAAAATGGTGTCTCATGGACATAACAGGTAGATGTTAGTACACAAAATGTCATTACCACCACAAAACGTTATTGGTTACTGGAGATCATAAAACACTGAATTTCCAGTCCCAGTCTTAGTTTGAACAGGCAGACCCCACATGCTGCAGATTAGATATTTTCTTTGGGCACTGTGGTTGCAGCGAATGCTGGTAGCCCGTGCTACCCTACATAAGTTCAACAGGCAAGAATTTATACAGCATGTTAGTCGTCTTTGCCATTAAACTGATGGAAGCACATTTAAAGAGGGAAAAGAACAAAAAATATGTGTATTTGTTAGCTTAACAAGCTGCTTACAAAGGAAACAGGAAAAAATGTTAAAAGGTGTTCATTGTCATAATTAAATTGTTACCAACATTAACTGTGGAACAGTGTCTTGTCTCGTTTAAAAAATAAATGTAGCAGCTTTGATTTCATCTTTTGGCAGTTTATTTTATGCATTTATTGTTCGTTAATTAGAGTTCCTACATATTTGTCCTTCTTGCCTGATTGCCTTTGCCTTTTATAGCTTAAGGTGAGCTTTCCTTGCCTTTGCATTTGAGATGAGTTGAGATAGCCACCTACAGTGATTGCATCAGTTCCCCTCATAATTTTTATTCCTCACTGGGTATGATTTTCATAAGGAAAGCAGAGGTCTACCAGTTTTCATTTTATTTCTTTTTTTTTTTTTTTTTTTTTTTTTTTTTTTTTTTTACGTTCTCAGCATTCTCTGCTGTTCTGGGTGGTTTCTTGTATCTGTTCTCTGCTTTAAACTGGATGGAACTGTATTTCAAATGCGTGGCCCTGCTGGAACCGTACATACTGCTAGAATAATGTTCTCTGACTTATATGTGACAAAAAGGTCAGGTTTTCAAAGGCTGCAGGGCAATCATGTTGACCCAGCCATTGCAGTGGGCTGGTCAGCTTGCTGACAGCAGAGCAGTTGTAGTGACGTGCAGATGGCATAGGGGCATCCCTGCCTTTCTGATCTGGTTATTGCATTTCTGGGACCTGACGCTGGTGTAACTACTGTCTTGTTTTTCTTATTATGCTGTCATAGTACTGAAGACTATCCACCAGTATGTAATGAAGTGAACTAAGTGGATCTTGTAGTTAAGACTGGTTCAAAACTCCTGATGGATAGATAGGTTTTAAGCATTCTGTCTATAGTTGGAAGATAAGATAAAGCAGCTGTGTTCAAATTTGGTAACGAAGCCACTCAGATGCTTAAGTTGCCCAATTAAATTACATCTCAAATGAGGACATATAATGAGAGGAAAAAAAGTAGTTGCATATTAATGTTTCTTTATCTTGATTGAAAACTATATGAGAATTAAAAGGGACAACAAAGATGTTTAATGTTATGTCAAATTACTTAATGTATTGCTCTATTTACTTTGTTATCGGATCAAAGGGGGTGCTTAATGAGTTTTGAGCAGTTTGTAAGTATTTGTGTCCAAAATTTTATTGCATTATACATGGATGATATTCTTTCATTCTGTGATTAAAGAAGAAAGGGGAAAAAAAAAAAAACTTGCATGAAAGAAATAATAAAATTCTATTGACATGTCAGGAAAACAGTATAAGATCATTATGTCTTTCTTCATTTATCTCTGCAGAAGTGCCAAGGAGCTGGTACTGGTGGTAGATCTGTGGCCCGTCTCTTTGGGCCATATTTACCTCCTTGTTGAGTGTGCTGGGCAACACAAGCCCAGCTCCGCTGTGACTTTACCCAGTAACTGACTCTCGAGGCAGCAGGCGACGCTGCTTGCTGTGGGTAGAAACGCAGTACTTGGCTGTCAGTCACCACGGGAGCTTATGTTGCCCTCTCTTTGCATTGCCCTGCAGCTCACCCTGTTCCTGGAGGCCAGCTCTATGGGTGACTGAGGCACGCGGTGATGGCCCTCCATCGGGACGTGGTCCATGGGTCTGGGATCCCCAGGGACAGAGCTTGGCAGGCAGGGAAAGGAGTAGAGAGGTGGAAGAGGGCTTTGGCCATCCCCCAGAGCATGGCTGCCTTGCATGGAGCACCCTTCCCAGCTTCATACTCAGCAAAACAGGGAGCACAGAGCTATCATACAAATGTAAAGGTACTGTTTGATTTGAAAGTAAATTTTTAGAATAGGACTCTCTAACTTCAACAGCTAAATTACAGATTTCCCAGGAGCTGATTCATAAGATAATAAAATTCATAAGCTGGTTGCCCCTCCCCTCTCTTTGAAAGTGCTCTCTCTATGTTCAAATAGACAGTGATTTCTTGCTAACCTGGGGACGGACAGCCCTACCTACCTGTGACTAAGATCTAGGCTAAGCACTGAAGCTTGCTGCCTCATGTGGTGATAGCTCTAGAGTAACTAGATAGCCAGCATCTCTAGTGAAAACACTTCCTGCAAATACCAGCAAGGAAGACTTTTTGTTTCCTCTCAGATGATTTTTTTTTTTTTATGAAAGCTGAATGTTTCACAAGGTAAATTTGCTTGCTCATTTGTTTTTTGGTAGGCATGTAACATCATACAAGTATATCCTGCCTTCATGTCGTGCTTTCGTGCTACTCTGAGGAAGATGATCTCATTTTTAACACTTCCTTTGCTCGTAAAACTTCACTAAAAATATGACTCCTACCGAATTCCTGAACAAATTTTAGTTGTTGCACTTCATTGTCTTTTTTTTTTTTTTTTTTCGTCTCCCAGTTAATCTGGAGAAAGACCACCACGATTTAGTTTCTCTTTCTGCCCCTGCCCCTCTGTTTTGGTTGTCCATATAATATTACAAGAATAATTATACCTGGTGGTATTTTATTGAAAAGCTGTTTGACAAATGAACTGATGCCAAACTTTGCATAGCTACTTGCTTCATTAATTCGTATAATACAGCAAATCAATTTATAAGCCTGTTTACTTAAAGGCAGATGAAGATAAATGGTGAGCACATATATACATAAGTATAAAAAGTTTGGGGATTTATTTAGTGAACATTGCTCTCTATCCTTCCAGTCCATTGAATAAAAATGTAAATCAGTGTAACTAAATCCCGCTCCCAAACACAGTTCCACTTCTTTTTCCTGCAGTAAGCATTGAAAGCATGAAGGTACAAGATGTAAGTAGATTTTTGTTCTCAGATGACATATGTTATGTTTTGAGGAACACTTTTATTAAGCTTACTGTCCTGTGCTTGACAGTAGCTTGCACAATATAAATCTGGTTCAAAATGCAACATTTACTAATTTAGTAATGAGTAGCACAGTAGGGTGCTGCATACTGGCTTGATTCAATTTTAGGAAATGGAAGCTAAGCATGTTAGGTGTTTCAAAGCACACCGTGTTCTTTGGAGTTACACAATTTGAAACAGCGTCAGTAGTTTTTCTGAATGCCCGCAACTGTGGCGTTGAAGGCATTTGCTATTTATTTCAGAATAAAAGATTTGCCGCAGAGGCACCTAGGCTTGCAAGGAAGCAAAGGGATGCTGACACCTGGCAGATAGTTTCCTGGCGACATAACAGGGTCTAAAATATCGAGGTGGACAGTGCTTCTGCAAGGTAACACGCGTTCCATGCTGTGCCGCATGCTTTAAAGCTACGCCTGACTTTTGCCTGCGACAGCTACTGCGCTGTAAGCCATCGGAGCCGCGTGTCGCTTCAGGTGTGCTCCCGAAGCCTGCGAAGAATCAAAGCATCTTGGCCGGCCGGCAGTCTGCCCAATGACCTTTTTCTCGTGCGGCTGGGTGATGGGTTGTGAAGGGCAGAGCTGGTTACAGTCAGGACGGAGGGGACCCGCCGTGGCGTGACGGCAGGTTCAAATCAAACCCAATAGTTGCCGCTTGTACTTCCTCCCCGTGTCCTGCCAGCTTACTGTATGGCTGCCACAACGGTAACCCTGTGAGTGGCTTGATTGGTGAGGATTTACATGTGTGCTAATTAGAGTGGAATAAATGATTGGCTGTTTGCTGCATCGCCATAAAGGGTGCCCAGATGTACACACTACGTGAACATAATGTGCACGGGCATGGCGCATCAAAGTTTGTCAGCTGCATTACCTCAGCAGGCATAGGGCCTGTCGGAGAGAATTTGCTGATAATCGTCCCCTATGATTTAGTGTCTGACTTGGTGAAAGTGAAGGACCTCAAACCACTGCCTTGGCAAGGGAGTTCCCAACCATCTAACAAAAGTAATAAATGAGCTAAAATCTACCCAACGAGATCAGGACAAAGATCGGGGCTGTAAACAAACAGTCTTATGTGAGGAATTCTGTCTGCTCAGATATATTTTTGAACGTAACACTAACTAAGCATCAAATTAGCTGCTGCAATTAACAGTAGACACTGAACAGAGTGTTTAATTATGCTTAATTTGTTGTGATACAGCACAAGTCTTCAGTTATGAAAATCCCCTAGCTGCCCAAGTGTCCCCTGTGCAGCTCAAATGCACTAAACTTTGCACACTCGGCTTATTTAACAATGCAAATTCAGTGTTGCTTTAATCTTAAAAATCTGTGTTAGATGAAGGTAAAATAAATTTATGTTTAAAGGTGATCATTCTTTTCCATCTCTCTTAAAAAGTCTAGGCTCTCTCTTCTTTCGTGAAATTGTATAATTAAGACGAAATCCCACATGTATCGTATTTATGCAAAAAAATCGGTAATATCTGATTACTTTGACAAGTAATTTTGTACTTACATGTTCACAATATTGATAATGTATTAATGTACAATGATTAAATGGTTAAGCTGCCATATTAAAGTTACGAGCGGGATCATTTATCCGACATAGCAAAGCAGGAACAAAGGCTGTCCATTTACAGATGGAGTTATTCAGTCTGCGAACTGCTTGGAGATGTTGGCGTTACAGCATTGATTCTCAGCTTTGATACTGTGCCTCACTTGAATGACCCAATAGAGCTAAGTGATAAGGTTAAGTTAATTACTGTATCTGCGCTATACAGCTTCCACATGATTACTGCAGAGGAAGATAGTGATTCTTCTTGCTTTAATTAAGCAAAAGAGAATGAAAAGATATAATTGGTTTTTATAATAATCCTGTCTTATATCACTATCAACAAGCGTCATGTGTTTTTTCTACAACTTCGTTGCACGTACTTCTAGCAGCAAAATTTAAGCAGTAGAATATAGAAGTAAATTATTTAAATCCCCTTCCTAAAACAGTGTCAGTGCAAGAATTAAATAGTTAATAGCTATACTAATACTTCTGTAGCACCAAAGGGCCTGTGACAGTAAATTCTATTCTCGATCTGAGCAATCCATATTTGACTGTTACAAAGCATCTGCTAATTTTTTTTTAGTGTTATGTGATAAAAAGTATATATTTTAACAAATGCTTTAAATTTGCTTCTAATCATACATTGAAATGCAGTACAGTGGCTTTAGGATAGTTGTGTGAATATGAGCTTTAACAATGTTTTATTTTAAATTAGCTCATTAGTTGTCAAAAATTGTTGCCTTTTGTTGGAAGGTGAAAGGGAGTTGGGAATGGCTGGGAAAAAATCCCAAGCAATCTCTCTCAGGATAATACTCCTTTTTTCTTTTATACATGTATATAATATAATTTATGTATATTGTGAGGTATGCAAAGGCAGTTTTACATTGAAAATAGATGAATACAGATGAAAGCAGACAGTAAAAGGGCGGGAGGGGTGGAGAAAGAGAGGTAGGTTTTAGTCCTTCATGTATTAAACCCTGACTCTATGAACTGTTCCACACAGGTAATCCTGTGCCTCTGTATCAAGCCCTGCTATCTCTCACGAGTTTACAAAAGTCTGCCCACACAGAGCAGATTATTTTACCATATCTTTGCTTATATAAGATAACCTCGCAGCAACTGTTTCAGGTTTGTAGTTTTCCTAAATGCTGCCTTCTGAGCAGAAAGGGAACCAATCTAGCCATCAACATCGTCTTTTGTTTTTGTGTTGCAAGGGAGCTGACCTGTTGTTGGTCGATGTGTAAGTGGATTTGCTGCAGACTTCTGTTTTCTTGTTGTCTTTTATTTTTAAAATAAAATTGGGATGTCTCAAGTTGATTGCAGTACTAATTCTGAAAAAGATTGTTAAATTAAAAATATCCAAGTGCCTGTTTTCTGTTTTCTGTTCTTTTTTTTTGTTGTTGTTGTTCTACTTGTGGGAAAGGAAAGCTTATTACTGCTTCTCCTGTACATGGGCATGCATTTAAAGCACTGTTGAACAAAAAGCATTTGAAATAAGTTCTGTGCTGCATATATAAATTTTCATTGAAGTAATTGGTAGTCCAGGGCAAGACATATATTTCTTACTGAGTAGTCTGATAATATTTAATATTATTCTTTTATTCGCAATAGTAAAGTTTTATCTCCTTAGCAATGATTTGTTTGCAAATAGGATGCATTGAGATTAAAACTGGTGCCCGAGATTTTAAAAGCTGTTTGGTTCCTTGTCTGCCTACAGACAACCTCCTCCTAAGGATTTTGTAGCTGCAAAGAATTAATTGGATAGTGTTTCTTTTCTGTAAAAGACTGGTACACAATGGTATGCTGTTCAAACCATACATTTTCTCTTCATACTTCTTATTTCTTTTTCCTGACAAAAACACCTGCTCGAAGCAATAGTGTCTTGGTATACTAAGATGAAACAAACACACAAAAACTATGTCCAGAGTTTGCAGTATTCTTTTTTGATAACAAGTGTGTTTAGGGGCTCTTCATGTGTTTATGAAAACACTATGAAAGTGCTGCTGCAGAAATTGTATATGAATAGGGGGAATCTTGTGCGTAGGGAGACCTAGTTACCACACATGGAGGTCAAATGGATACCACACATGGAGGTCAAATGGATAATAGAGAAAGGTGTCCCTCGTTATCAAAATATAAGATAAATAAATTCAGAATAGTTAAGTTTCTTGTTTAGAAAGAAGGCTCTAGACTTGGACAAGAGTAGAGTACTAAGTTACATGCAGCCTGTTTTAAAAAATCTAATTCTGCTTTTGGTTGGTTCCATGAGTTTGAAAATCTCAATCAAAGGATTTATTGGACAGGTTTTTTCCATTACATGTCTACCGGTCCCTGCTCTCTCATTCTAAGAAAACAAAGCTGAAAGAACCCTTAATTAACCACCCTTAATTTAGGAGAAATACTGAAGGGTTTGCTAACAAAGGATGTGTTTGACTTCTTCATAATCTTAAGGATTGGGTCAGTTAGAAGAGAAGATTCTGAAAAATTGTTGTTTTTTTTTATTCAGCTTGGGGGTCATTGTATTCAATTGTTCAGTGCGTGAACTGAGGATTTCCAGCTCTTTGGCTGTCAACCTGATGTCTTTTGTCAGCTCTGTAGTCAAATTCTAAAAGGTTCTTGACATTTATTGCAAACACACGCAACAATACTTGGAACATTTTCCTCTCGTTCTTTTGTATTAATAAATATATTCTTCATCTGGAGAGCAGAATCTCTTCTCCTTGTTCCACTCTTGTAGTTTGTATCGGTGATGGGAAACTAAAGCAATTGTGCAGAAAATGAAAAGGCATTTTATGAGAAAGAATGCTCTGGAAAGCACTGAGTTCTCAGTGTACAGTAAATATTTTGAAATTCAGAGAAACACCGAACTCTTGAGTTCTTAAGATATCTTTCTTCAGATGGCATGTGCACGGATACAGAAAACAGACATTGCGTGTTCCGTAATGATATCTGCTCTCATGCTGTTTGATTGCACAGACAATTTGACAGTGATGGACATTGCTCGTGCTTAATTCTTTTTAAAAAACATTTCTAGCATTTAACGTCTCATAGGAAGATAAATGAACAGGGGACAATTTCCATCTGCATGGCAGCTGAGCAACCGTATCTCTTCAGTTCTTTTACGTATAGTATCGTACAGCCGAGCTAATAGCTGTGAGTAAGCATACCGTATATAATGTTTCTTTCCTCCTAGGCATGTGATGGATTACCATTGTGTAATAATAAAAATACACTTTAGTTATGTGCTTCTTAATGTATCAGGATGTTTACATATTTCAGCTGAGGTGGTGCTTATTTCATTAAGTCATATTGAAGAAAAGCAGCTTGAAAAGTTGCTTTCATATGTCAAAGTAATGATAAAAATGAGTTTGAGGCCTTTATGATCAAGAACAATTTCTGCCTCTTTTTAATGATATAGAATAGTAATGACCTGCAGTTTCATTTATTCTTGGAAAAAGTATAATTGCAAAAATTAACTTGTCATACACCACAGCTCAGCAAAGTTAGTTTCCTATAAGTCTCTGGTCACAGTATGTTTTTTTGCAATTCAGCATCTGGCTCTGTGGGGTACTGATGGCTTCTATGAAGAAAAGTACCAGGGTGAGCAATTAAATGTAAAATGACAGCATAAAATATGATCATTACGGTTATACAAAAGACACATTTATGAATTTTGCAGATAACTGTCATTTTTTTCTACTCATATTTGCTCTTTCTTTGTTAGCTTAATATTTCTTGCGCAATTCATTTTTCTTTTCTAAAAAGTGAACAATTCCTTTTTAATTATCCTGACACTTGTTTGTGTCTTTCTTATTTGTCACATTTGAAGGCTAATGATACCTCTTTCACTTTGTTCTGACACAGTACTTTCAACTTTATTTCAAAATCAAGGACTATTTCTTAAATTAACACAAAGGTTGCATGATGAGGCTAGAATTTCTTATGGAAATCAGGTTGTGTTGTGTTGATCAGATAATGTGCAGCACCTGAAAGAAAGATTATCTGTGTTCAGTTCTCAGGGGCTACCAGTCAATGTTTTGAAGTGTGTTTTTTGAATTTAGCTCATGTTTTGTCATTGAAGAGAAAAGATCGGTCTTGATAGAAGCTATTTTAGCCATATTAGGTATCAAAAATGCCATATAGATCTTTCTATGATGGTTTCCTTTGCAACTGTCTGTTTCCATACTAGAATAATAATTCTTTCTGTAGCTGCTTATATTGTTGCTGTCTGAGGTGGGAGGGTGTATTTGCTTCATCCTGTATATATATGTCATTGCATATGATGCTGAAAATGATTTTACTTGTTACCATTATCAATTAGATATATTGAAGAGGAAGAAAAAAAGGAACAAAAGAAATAGGAAAAGGGACTACAAAATCTTAACATCCTAGAGAACCCTGGTAAGTCAAATAAAACCAGGATGGTTCCCTTCACTCAGTTCTGATACTGTCAGTTTTTCTTCTAAAACTCTTACTGGTTTCTGCTGCTGCCACAAAGGAGGCTGAAGCAGTACACAGCTTTATGTACAGCTTTCAAGGTCGTTGTTGCATCCAGAGGGCAACAAGAGTAGGAAAGTTCTGTCCTCTTATCTCCCTGCAGAAGTCCTAAAATGCTTCCAAAAATGCATTGAGGACTGCTGTAGACAGGATTGCTGGGTTGCATCTTTGGAAAGATGTCTGTTTTCCATGTCATTTAAAAAATAATGAGAAAAAAGGTCTCATATGCATAGCCCTAAAGACTAATTCTTCACCTTTGTCTGTAGAAAGCTAGGCACTCTCGTGTTCCCCCACCCTAAGTAGCCTTCATTAAATGAACTTGGTGCCCTGGAAAGCATACACCTGGTAAATTCACTGAATCCTGTTTAAAAAATGGAAGTGGGTGAGGCAGTGTTTCTCTTGGAAGCCCCCTCTGCCTCCTGATCCGCCTTTGACAGCGAGGATTAACAGAGACCCGTGGCGGTGGGGCCTGGGGTGGTGTCGGCCAGGCGGAGGAGAAGGCCTTCACCCGGGGGTGGCCCCTACGCTGCCACAGGTCAGGGCAGGCAGAATCCTATTGCAGGCGATGGGAAACGTGAGAGACTTTAAGCAGACCTTGCCTCAATTAAATTGATGGCACAGTAACCTGGCATTGATTCCCTGGTGATAAGGGAGGTGACCCCACTTAAGACCGTGGAGAAAAAATGAGAGGAGCAGAGAGTATAGTTCTCAGTCAGCATTATGCGTGTAAATGGATGGTACCCGGGATTTAAAGGGCCAGGTAACTCAAACTGGAAACACCAGCTTCATTGAGACCTTCCCTGTTATGAAAACTCTTCAAAGTTGGCTGGCTTTTAAGCAGCAATGTAAGATGGAGATAGAGATTTAAGAATCATGGAACATTTCTTTTTAGAGCACCTATTGTGTAATCTACACAGCCCCAGAGCATAGAGAAAGGCTTGTGATAAAAAGAATTGGAAATTAAAAGGGATAATATCTGTGGCAGACAGTCTCAAGGGGATTCAATATCTCTCAAGCAAATATGACTCTAATATAAGCTTCTCAGCTGAGAATGTTATTAGGTACAAATAAGAGCTAATTTTTTACAGTTTTATGTCTCTAGGAATATGAGATGGAAAACAGGTGAAGAGTCAGAATTAATTAGAGAGGAAGAGCTGGCTGTCCTAGCAGAGTTTCAAATCTAAAGGGCTATGGAAACCTGGGAGTGTTGTGGTACGGACAGTGGTGTCAGAGGAAGGAGGCTGGATCACTGCAGCCAGGGTAACCCTCAGAGGTCTGGAAAACTTGGCTCTCAGTATGCAAACCTGTTCTTCTCATGGGGTGAACATAGGTACTCAGCTTGAGGTATATCAGAAGTCCTTAGGAAAATTCGTTGCCCACAAAATAGCAAAAGAAAAAAAAAATACCAAAAAAAGCCTTTAGTTTAAATTACACACGTTTAGCATTATATGCCTTCTTCATTCATATCTTTAGATTGTGCTCAATCATGCAGTACACTGCTGTGTGGAGAAATCACAGCTCTGAGAAGTGTGGCATGATACCGTGCTCAGAATGCCTTGCCTTCTCCATATGACTGGTTTCCATCGCAGAATACCTTTGTAATGTGTCACAGCAAACCTTTCTGTGGATTTGCAAATTGAGTGAATGCAAAACACAAAACACCACATTATGTCAGGCAGACCTACCCAGGCTTATTTGAATGTTTGTGTTCCAATGACTACAATGTTTACTGCCATCAAAATATTTCTAATTATTAATTTTAGTTTGTATGTAAAAAGTTGAATTGTTAGCTAAGCACCATACAGTCATTTAAAGCTGCTCAGTCTTTAAAGCTCCTGATTAAGCCCACGGAACAAGCAGCTGTTGGAAGTAAATTGCTCTTCAATCTCCAGATTATCTTTTAGGTGTTGTATAAAGCACTGCTTAAAGTGGTCACTAGTTAAAAAGTAACTATCCACAGTCATATAGAGCAGAACCTGAAGGAAATCCCAGGGACAAAATCATAAAAAGAGACAAAATACTTTGCTGCAGCAAGAGGACCAGATTTCTGCTGATCTGAACCTGAACAGAATTGATACATAAAACTTTTTTTTTTTTTTTTTTATCTCCACTGTTGTATTTCTTACTAAGAAAAAAAAAATGTTAGCTTATATGGTTCCTCAGAAGTATTAACCAAGTGTAACAGGTAGTGGGATGGGGATGTCCACAGAAGCATCTTTAGCACAGTGGATTGGAAAGGTGTGAACCTGTCTGCGTGACTCTGTGAGGTGTTAATTCAGATGACCAATGATGATGGTTTAAATGTCAATATTGTTAATTACCCTGTTATTCATGAGCAGAAAGGAGAGAGAAGGCATGCTTTCCTGCACAATTAACTGAGCTGACATCTCTTTTAGATTCTACTAAAATTAACAGTTGGGAGATGTGCTGTATCCTATATTTTCTTCCCACATTCCAGGAAGAGTGAAGTATAAGCAGCACACATGATTTTCTGGTAGACATCATCTGTTATCAGGAACATTATCTACTCAGAGCAATGTTTTACTTAAGTGACATGCAAAATGTGCTCCACTTATATGTCAGGCTGCTGAAAGACTTTTGAGAGATGAGCTTCTTTCTTCCCTTTTCAACATGGAATCATAGACTCACAGAATAGTTTGGGTTGGAAGGGGCCTTAAAGATCATCCTATTCTAACCTCCCTGCCACGGGCAGGAACATCTTCCACTAGACCAGATTGCTCCAAGTCCCACCCACAGCTTCTCTGGGCAACCTGTTCCAGTGCCTCACCACCCTCATAGTGAAGAGCTTCTTTTTTTATAGCTAATCTAATCCTACCTTCTTTCAGTTTAAAGCTATTACTCCTTGTCCTATTGCTACACTCCCTGATGAAGAGTCCCTCTCCAGCTTTCTTGGAGGTGCTGGAAGACTGCTGCAACGTCTCCCCAGAGCATTTGCTTCACTAGACTGAACAACCCCAACTCTCAGCCTGTCTTCATAGGAGAGGTGCTCCAGCCCTGTGATCCCTCTGAGCACTCTTTGAGCACCTCTCCTATGAAGAAAGGCTGCGAGTTTGTTTAGCTTGGAGAAGAGGCTCTGAGGAGACCTCATTGTGGTTTCCCAGTACCTAAAGGGAGCTTATAAATTGGGAAGGAGACCAATTTTTTACATGGTCAGACAGTGATAGGACAAGGAGGATGGTTTTAAACTCAAAGGGGGGAGATTTAGATTAGAGATTAGGAGGAAATTCTTTACTCAGAGCGTGGTGAGGCGCTGGCACAGGCTGCCCAGAGAAGCTGTGGGTGCCCCATCCCTGGAGGCGCTCAAGGCCAGGCTGGATGGGCCCTGGGCAGCCTGATCCCGTGGGTGGCAGCCAGCCCACGGCAGGGGGTGGGACTGGGTGGGGCCTTCCAGCCCAAACCATTCTGTGATTCTATGATTCTGTGATCATCCTTATGGCCCTCCTGTGGGCCTGCTCCAACACCTCCATGTCCTGTGCTGCAGTGCTCCAGGTGGGGTTTCATGAGGGCAAAGTAGAGGGGAACAATCACCTCCCTTGCTCTTCTAGCTGCACTTCTTTTGATGCAGCCCAGGATATCATTGGCTTCTGGGCTGCAGGTGCACATTGCTGACTTATGTCAAGCTTCTCATCAACCAACATCCACAAATCCTCCTCAGGGCTGCTTTGAATCCATTCTCTACCCAGCCTGTATTTGTGCTTGGAACTGCCCTAACCCTGGTGCACCTTGCAGTTGACCGTGTTGAACTTCATGATGTTCACACGGTCCCAACTCAAGCCTGTCAAGGTCCACTTGTATGCCATCCCTCCCATCCAACATGTTGACATGGGTGCCAATTCCTGAAAGGAAGAGACCAAAATAGAATGTGCATAGGGTACACGTTTTATTTCATCCTGACTTTAATTTGCTTTATGGTCATTAAGTCCAATATGGTTCTGGCTAAAGAAATAGAGGCTTGCTTCATTCTATTGCCTGGGAAGTTATCTCCCTGAGAGTGTACACTGCTAAGTATAAAGGACATTGTAATTTAACTTTCAAACTATAAAAATAATGAAAGTATTGCCTTTTTATATTATTACAGAAAATTTAAATGTTTATGGGAACTCTTTTACTTGCCATTCTCTGTTTTCAAAAACTTGCAATGACTGTGGCTGTCTCTGCATCTCTTGCACAAATGAAAATGGCATAATTCCAAGGCTTTCAGTGTTGTATATAAAAGGAGAATTACTGTACCGCGTACAGAGTATATCAGCTTCGGAGAATGTGTCCATAATGAGGAAAGGAAATCAAAGAAGTCACAAAGTTCAAAGAGTGAAAACCATGTGCTAAATAGTGCTGTTAGATGTCTTGCAGTTTTTCATCTGCTGCATCACCTACCAGCTACCTGAAATGTGGGGCTCTGTGATAATACTAATATTTGAAATGCTTTGTTTTGATGGTATAAATATAAGTGGAAACAGGAAGATTTTTGTGTTGCTGTATTTAAAGCTTTCATGAAGTCAGTAAGCATGCCGTGAAATTTATTACTTAAACATAGAGTCCTTCCTTTTGACAAAGATGTCCCAGTCTTGAATTATCAAATTGCCAGCATAGGAAGGACCCTGTTCACTCTGCTGGTGTAGTGTTTATGCAGGATTGAGGCTCTCCTCTTTTTTCAGAATATTCACTGTGGCAAAAAGGAGTGAAAGACTAGTTTATGTTCCCTTTGATTGACAAGGGAAAAATAAATGGTGCTTTATGATCTCTGTTGAGTGTTAAATAGTGGCCTTTTTTTTTTTTTTTTTCTTTATGGAGTTTTCAGCTTTCAGGATTACCTACTTAGTTTAAGAATTGTGTTAGCACACTGACTTCTGGCCTCCAATAAGCAAATGTGCTTCTGTTCCAAGTATGTCTGCATTTGTGCTTATGAATATTTCTTTTCCACTGACCAAAACTAAGTGAATAGGTTAATGGTAATAGTAACAAGCATGCTTTTGTCATGTAGAGTGTAGATATGAATAAATGAAGGCTTTGATTATATTATTAAATAAGTTCAGCTTTAGCAAAAGTGGCTTGGAAAGTGCAAGCTCCTAATAGTTGTATTGACTCAACTGATGATCTGTTTCTACCTTGGTGCTTTCCATTATCAATTTTGTTTGAAGTGGTTGCACCTGCCTTAATCAAACTGTTCTCAAAGGCAGAAGGCACAGCCACTGCCACAAGGAGTTTGCTTTTGACAGACACACAAATTAGATCTTGAGATTAAGCCATGGCCATAATAGGTCAAACCCCTAAGAGTGTCCTGGACCCCTGACAAAGCACACTAGTGGTTCCTTCTTGTATATCTAAGCTCCAGTAGCTAAGAATGGTGGACAGCCCCTATCTATTGAAGGTACTAATTTAACGTATGGATCACAGATAGCTAATTCATTATTGCTGAAGAAAAGACAACATTGCAAACATAACCTAGCGCTTAAGCCATACCAGCTTTTAATCAACAAATTCTATAGATGAATGGTGACAGCAGAGGGTAGTGCAAAATGCCACCATCTTGTCCATTTTGCACATGATAATGGTGCCTGGTACGCTGGTCTTTTATTAGGAAGTACAGTCTTGTGGTCTAATACTATTTCTAGCATGCAGCTAGGGGTGTGCCCTTCATTAATTAATGAAGGGTGTGCACTAAGAGCAAGTCCATCTCCTTAGCATTCTACAGAGCAAGGATGTGAAGGTTTAGAGGACTTCATGTGGAACTGAGAACTAATTTGAGTAAATCCTGTATGTGATTGGGTATTTTCATTGCTTTGCCTTGCAAATGCAAGAAATTAAAACATTAGACTAAAATGACATGATATTTTAATGTTATGGAATATATGTATGAGATAAGTGTTTGGAGGCCTCAAAATCAAAGATTATAGTCCTAGCTGCTTTTAGAAATATATGGCTGGGCAAGCTCTCACCTCGCAGAATTTATGTTCTGAGAAAGACTTGAATATAGTAGACTTTTAGATTGCAGTACCATAGCTGTAGAAATTGTTCCTTTCTTTTTGATAGATGTCACCACTATTCTTTATCATCTAGAATGTATATATAACGTGATAAAGTGTGTGTTAGTTTAACATGCTTGGTCTGCCTGGTGTTTAGGTGCCTTGACACTTCCTATTAAAAGACACACGTATATTTTGATTTTAGTTCATTTGGAATTAAATTTTCTGGTTAGTTTGACACCTGTCTTAATTTGAAATGTGTTTTACACAGACTTACTTTTGAATATTTTAAGCTGAAATAGATAGATTCCTCATTAAAATGGACAATAGGTCTGAAACATACTGGAAGTTTTGTAGCTATAGAGTATTATGGATATGGGCAGTGCAATGGGTTGTAATTTCATAGTCAGTTTTAATTTTGAAATTTCCTGAGTACTAGGTGCTTGACTTCACAACCTTAATAATGTCATTTCGTGCCCTTTTTGGTTTATAATTGTTCAGTATATATGTAATATGTCGTTACAGAATAATGAATTCTAACATCAAATGGTCAATTTCTGTAAGTGTTCTCCATAGCAGATTTTGTTGGCACAGTCAGTGTTCCTATTTTTATAACAATGGATGTGTAAGGAGTCGTATGTCAAGAAACATTCAACCGAGGGCTCTGCAGGGGTAATGCATGCCTTTGGTTTTGGTAAAACTGTCCATGGGGGTGACGGGTTGACAGTGCCACGGTATGGCTCAGTCTTTGGGACTGAAGCGTACGCTGCTGCTGGTATAAGGAGAAATGTGGCAGTGCTGTTGTGGCTGGTGGTGCTGCAGTGATCAGACAGGGAGCGGTCCAGTGCAGAAGATGTGGGGTTATTTCTTTCACAAGTTGCATCGTAATCCTCAGCTGTGTTTTGTCTTTCAAATTTATATTTTTACTTCAAGATTGCATGTCTTAGCAAGACGCTCCAGTTGCGTGATCTGCAGTGGGGAGTGGTCATACGGGCAGGAGGGATTTATGCTCAACAGTTGGTTTAACTTCAGGCCAGCCAGATAAAACCCACACTGTAAAAGAAGGAGGGAGCTTGTTAGGCACATAAGCATGGGACCAATCACGGGGTTGCAATAAAACTGCTGTTGGCTTGCTTAAGGATGGAGACATCTGCCAACCGGTCTTCAGTTTGAAAGCCATGAGACATCATACAAAATAAACTGTCGCTCATTAGCTTAATTTATGTGGTTTCTGTGAAAGATGTGTTTCCTTTGTTTACGTGAGGCAGAATTATCTGATTTTCTCTAAGCATAACTCGAATATTGTAAAATGACTTGTCTTATTTAGGATAAAATAAACCTTTTCCAATTAATAAACCTGGGAATAGGTCAACTACAAAGACAGCAACATAAAACACCCACAAGTGGCCATTAAAAATTTATGGACCAAGCATTTGTTAGAATTATCATTGGATATCATAGATTTGAAAGGCTGTGTCCCTATGAATAAATGATAGTATTAAGCCTCTGCAGCCACTTTGTAATTAAGGGTACTTTTAAACTACACTTCAGATACTTTCTGCATAATGGTTGTTGAAAATGGCAGGTGTTAGAGTATTGGAGCTGTCTGCAGCAGTCTGACAGATAGGACCACGAGAGCAGGGTAATGCATGTCTTGTGCCAAAGCAAGAGCAACATAAAAAGGAGGAAAAACTGTTCTGAAAAACAGGATAATGGGTTTTGGATATCAGGAAAGAAATAATGGGAACAAGCGCATTGTGGGAAGGGGAGGTGTAACAGCCTGGCTTTAACATTAGACATTTTTGTTCCTTCTTGGGATTGTTTGGACTTGAAATCTTTGGATTTCAGTTTGAAACAGGTTCTGGGCACCATCTTCCTTTTAAGGTTATTATTTGTAGTGTAACTAATGGTCTAGAACCTTGTAAAGATCAGATATGGGGTGAAAATAATATAAAGCAAAGCTCACATCTTCTGAAACAGGAACCCATATGGAGAGGCTATGGAACTGAAGCAGATCTGAACTTGTGTGGTTGCCAAAATCTGGGGCTGCTCTAGTCCCATTTTTATACCCCTGGCCTCTTCCTTTCAAACGTGGCTCATAAAACCATGAGGTAAGCAGGAGAAGCTCAGATTCAGTTTTCAGGCTAAAAGGAAATTACCTTTTAGTTTAATCAATGAGCTAATCCTGGTGACTGCATGGCCAGGATACAGGGAAGAGCATGTGGAGAAAAGGGGCTGCATGGTGCCTGAGTGTCCCAAGAAAAGCCTGGTTGCTGCAAACTGTCCTCTTTGGAGCTGGGATTCCTGATTTGAGAATACAACAGTGTTTGCAGCAGTGTGGAGAAACAGGTTTGCTGATTTCAGCCTTGTGTCAAGAACAGAAGGAAGACTTCTGTTTGTTCTGTAGTATTCTGTTTTTAAAATCCTGGTGCCTTGTGAACAGTCACTGTAGGCTGGCTCTCCCTGATATAAAATACCATTCTGTTACAGTTATTGAAGCACTCTCAGGTTTTAGAAAGCAGAGCATGTACACACTTCTAAACATTTTTCCATTGTTCCTGTGTAATGGCTTCACTACTTTGGGCATTGTGCAGTGTGTTATATTCTTGCAAACTTTTTTTTTTTTTTTTTTTTCCCTTCTAATGGAGTTCAGCACTGATTACAGGTAGGCCTATTTAACTCCTAGTGGAAGTGCCGTGCAGAGGTCATAGTTCTACTGCTTCTTGTACAAAGTGTTCTTTGGAAACAATGGTGCACGCTGGCAAACACATTAGCAGTTCTGGAAAAAAGCACTAAGCTAAATGAATGCCAAACAGTATAGCTATTAAGGGGGAAAAATAGGAAGAAGTATTTAAGTCTTTATGTGTCCCTGTAGATTATTTTGTATGTAGTCTAAGGTTGTAAAGTTAAAAGAAGTTTCTGCTTTAAACTGTGTATGTCAAGGTTCTTGTTTTTCTGTAACACTTGCTGCCTGAAGTTGATCAGCTTTTTAAAAATAACAAAGTATTGAAATGGCTGTAGTAGCTGTCTCCAGCCTTTTTACTCAGGGGCAGGGATGTGAAATTATTTCTGCATTCTACATGTGTTAGTAAATTATTAATAATACACCATTTTAATTGTAGCAGTGCCAATTTAGTTTCAAACCTTTGTGTTTAGTTGCTGTATAAGTAACATGGTAGCCTACATCATGGCATGGCAGACTTGCATGCTTTAAAAATAACCAAGTTAAATGTATAGGATGATATGAAACTTCCTTTTACTTTTGACAAGGAAGGTTGATAAATACAAAATGTGGTTTACATCTAGCCTTCTCTTCTTAGTAACCCCACTGTGTCTGAACGACGCACTTTATCTGCCATCCTAAATGAAGTCCTGGCTACTAATCCACCCAGATGTGGGTGTATTGAAACTGATGCGTAAGGCTGTTTTACAGTGAGTGGGCGGGTGTGTCTGTGCTTGTTTTGAAGAGGGAAGTATTTAGGAAATACCCAGATGGGAGAATTTTTATGTGGAGGGGAAGCAACCAACTGGGTGGTAGACTGTTGGCTTACAATCACATGCAGTCCCAAAATGAGCCATTTAGCTTTGCTTTGCTGTGCTAACTGTTCCAATGGTCCTTTATTGTCTTGCATATTTTATTATTCGTGTCATCTATATAAAATTTCACTAGTTCATTGTCCATTATTCCTTTTATTTTAAAAATAATACGGGAAAAAAATAACAAAAAACAACAACAGGAAAATAAAAAATCGCTCACACCTATGGAGCTTCTCCATACATATTTTTATTTTATTTTTAGTTCACATTTCTAATTTTTTGGCATTGTAGTTTAATATTTTCAATCTATTCAATATTTAAAATGGGTAATTTTGAAATCTTTTGAATAATTAAACTGGTTCAATTTTTAATCAATTTAATTTTAAACTTTATATTTAGGTCAATCTAAACATTGAACCGTTTTGAAAGTTAAACAAGATTGAATGGTTATTTGATCCAAAATTATGCTTATCAAATAGCATTTAGGATTTGTTTTCTTCCTTATATTTCATTCTATACATGCACTTTCTAAAGTTGAACTGTTAAAGTTATCAATGAAAATACTGGTTTTGGGCTGCACTATTCTTAATTAGATATAATAAGACAGGTCATTTAATATCACAAAATGTGATTTTAAATTGCTATTATAGAAAGGTGCTTCATGTACATTATTAGCTTATAAAAAAAAAAAATCCTGAAATGCTGCAGTAATTGTAAATTACAAAATGTAATAAAGCTGAAGCATTCCATTCAAACGAAGCATTCAAAAATTTAAAACACTGTGACGATAGTAAATCACTCTACATTGCTCATGATTAAAAATTTAGATTGTCTTTTATTTTTTAATGTAGTTATTTTCATACTTAAAAACAATTAGATATTTGGTCCTTCTGAAATCCAGAACCTTATCTGCATCATTGTTTTCTCTACTTTCTCTACTGCACTCCTTTTATGTTACAAAATGTGTTTGAAAGGAGTATTCCCAGCAGAGAGGAACAGCGACAACGTCTCCTGCTCGCCTTGACACTTCCAGCATTACTGCAAGGGGTTTGCACCGGGAAGTTGCAAGTCCTGGCGCTTGCCGAGTTAAGACAAAATGGGGAGAAAACTGTCCAGTTGAATCAAAATCAGAAAATATCTTGAAATTTAAGGAGGAGCATTGCTTTGTCCAAGAAAATCCAATGCTCTCTTAACCATATATGATTTATACTTGATTAAAGAGAAATAATAGGAGAACAACAGTAAGTAAAAAGATCTGTATGCATTTTTCCAGGCTGGAAATGTCTGTTTAGAAAGATGTTTTTGAGAAATGCCATCCCCATGGTCGTTTTTTCCTTCCTGACAAAGAGCCAAGACTCTCGGATTTCCACTGCTTTTTTGCAGTGTGCAAAGTCACGTCAGGCGTTTCCAGAGATTTTTGATGCGTGGATGTCTTCTGTCATCTGCAATCATGCTGGCGCTCCTGAGCCGGTCCTATCGAAACTGAACTCTGCTGCCTTGCTGCAGGTCAGCTTTCATGGACAATTAGTGTTGTAACAGCGTTTCGGTCGCAAGTTGTCGTGAGTGTTTATTGTAACGGCATCGTCCCGGGGTGGATCCACAGCGATCGCCTCATCTGCCTCTTGCCAGGGCATTTCACGCTGGCCTTTTCGTGGGTGCCGGTCAGATGGGCGCTTGCCAGGCTGCGGCCTTGCAGGGATCTGCCGGGGCCCCTGGGTGTGTGGCACCTTCAGCCCCTGTGCCTGTCCTCATCCCTACCATCCCCTTTCGGTGACTGCCAGGTGCCCCCGCAGCTGCTGGTTGTGACAGGAGCGAAAAAAGACGTGTCCCACCCTGTCAGCAGCCGCCTCTCCACCATGCCTGATGCTGCACAAGGGGACCGCTTCCCGCCGTATGCAGGAGTAAACCAATAAATCTTCAGTGTCACTTGACTTATTGCCACTCGGTTGCTCTTCCCTCCCCCCCCATCCCTGAAAATCACCATGGAAACAAATACTTCTTTTTTTTTTTTTTCCTTTCTTATTTAGTTAGAAAGTCCACATTCCTTAGTTATCTTTGGGGTGCATTCCTCAGCTGGAGACACTGCCTTCAGTTTTTGGGATGCAAGCTTAGCTTGAAATAATACTGCTTCCTTACTCAAGAGATTTTTTTTTTTATTTTTCCCCCTATCTGGAATACCTCTAAGCATTTTTAGAATATCTCTAAGCAGTTTTACAAGCAAGGCCAAATAGAAGTTTCCAATGTGGTAGATGAGTAGTATGCTCATTTCATGGTTGACTAAACCAAGAAAGTCCACTGCTGTCATGCCGCTAGTGAAACCAGAAGGAATACAGCCATTCCTAGCAGGCTCCAAGCTGGATGCTGAGGGAAATTCCCACAGGAGCAAGCAAGGGTTGAAGGAGGAGGAAGAGGAGCACAGTGGCCTGTGCTTACCTGACTGGGCCGAGCGTGGGAGGATCATGTGGCACGTGGGGACATGGGAGGCACTGAGGTGCGGTGTGCCATGTGCCACTTGTACTCTCCCAGTGGCTCCCAGTGAAGATCATGAGAACTTGAAAGAGGGAGGAAAAAGTGCTTAAAAAAAAGTGCCTAAACACACTAATTCTCCATTTAAAGAATATTGTTGTGATCTGAAGGAAGAAAAGGGAAGGTTTCAGCTTCTCCCTCTTACTTTTGAATTGAGTTGTATTGCTTCAGATACCTCTGTGTTAGTGTGCCGTATGTAAATATCTTTACTTTTAGGTCTTAATAAGCATGAGTAATTTTGACATTTTTCTTTAGTCTTAATTGTTAAAAATTTTAGAATTTGATACTCACTTTTATTTTTTAATTGTTCTCAAGTATCTGATGCTTTACTCAGCCAAATGGCAACTACTTTGATGCAATGTCTGGCAAAATAGCAAAGCTCAAAAGATTGTGTGGTGTGGGCATGCAAAGAACCCAAACTCATCTTTACTCTCTCATCAGAAAAAGCAATGTATGCACTTGAAACCTGCAGTTCTCTGCTGAGTGAAAAAATGGGTATTGATCATCATACCTCAAAAAAACCCTAAGACATTAGAAGTTCTTTAGCTGCATGATATAAATGTACGCAGTATATAAAATGCATGTGTTTCTGTGGTGTATACATAGCAACATTGTATTAATAGTGTAATTTCTTAGGAAATAGTTTATGTTTCTTATTATAGGTGTAAAGTCAGAGAATAACACTGTTAGTGTGCATTGATTTCTTATGATTCAAATCTGGTTTTGTTTTTAATGTCCAATTGTGGTTTTGAAGGAGTTGATTTTGGTTTCCTAATGTACTCAGATCTGACCCTTCATTATAACGGATGTGAGCATAAAAAGAATGCAGAACTGAGATCTGTATATTCTTATTTGGCTTAAGGTCCTGATCTCTCATTAGATGCAATGTAGAGAATTTATTTCAAATAGTGACATAATTGTGGTTTATGTGTACTGGTTTTTGGTAGTAAAATCAGCAAGTGGACCTCATTTCAGTTTGGAAGATACTAGAGAGTAAAACAGATAAGTGCTAAATAAGATAATTCATTTCACTTGTGGGGAACTGTAAGCCATGATAAATGATTTTCCTGCACAAAATTCCCCATTTCTGAGACAGTATTAGTTTTTACTTTAATTACTAGCTCCAGTAATGTTTCCTATCCATAACTGTCTACAAAATAGACTGTTGCTGAGCAGAGGGTATGGCCTGTTTACTCATCCGTTGAAAAGAGTGCCTAAGTTGTACCAAGTCTTCCTTACTTGGTCTGAACCTCCTCATGGGAGAGCGTCCCTCATTTAAATATTTAAATATTAATGTTTCATTTTCCAGGCGGAAAACTTCAATGTCATTTTAAGGATACATAACTTTGCCAGGGAATTTTTACCCATTACAGGAGCAGGTCTTATTTTTATTCTTAATCTGAAGAGAAAGCATTTTTGAAAAATGCAACCATGCTTCTGTGTTGAGAAGTTTAACTTGTTTTCTTGTTGCAGAATAACAGCAGCAACAAAAACAACAGAAAGAAGCTGTCAGGGTGGTTTTCTCAAAAATGGTTTAGCTGACATTAGCCACAAATGAGCAGAGCGACACTAACTACTAATTGATTACAGTAATTACGCAGTCTTTGGCTAGTTTGTATTGGCAAACTATATATACTCCTCACATAAATGTGAACTCGCAGAATGCACAGAAAAGGTCACTCTCATTTGCATGATAGGCTTCATTAGAATATGCTAAGGACAAGACCTAGTGTTTTATGACTTCAGGTGATGAATAGCTACCATATTACTCTGCTCGCTGAAAGCATGTTTCAGTCACCTTAATTTACATGCTGTTTTTAATGCTAAGAAAAATCTGTGAGTTGTTAGGGAACTAGCAACAGATAACAGTTTCATTTTATTAAGGCTGTGTTATGGGATATATTTAGCTTTGTTCTTTGTTCGAAAAAGGGAAAAAACATTTTTTGATATTTTATTTTGAGGAGGAAATTCTATGCATTTCTCACGTCAGTGGTTATTTTTGCCCCAAAACTGCAGCAACAAAGAGATTTTTATTGAGAAGATTTTGCATTTTACCCTGTAAATATATATAGGT
>VXAV01005451.1:282821-298968 GCA_013399715.1 Alectura lathami | reverse complement strand
TTGTCCTTGAATGTGGGGGCTAAGGTAGGGAAGGCAGTTCACTAGATCTTGGAAATTGGAGGTTCTTTCTCTAGGTAAACATTTTTCCTGTGAGGACAGGAAATGCAAGGGTGTTTTAATTCTAGACTGACTTCATTGCCCATATATAATGAAAAAAATAAATTCTGAAGTCTGAGACAATAAACGTGTTTCCAATATGAGCTATGTAATGTGCATCTGTAATGACAGAAATCTGATATGCTATCACATAACAGTTGTTTCATTTAACTGTAGTTCTCTAAAAATCCTATTATAAAATGGGTAATGAGGGTTCTCATATAAATATTTATATATTGTAACATATTGTAACATGGAATTAACATTTATAGCTATCTTGCTTTCTTAAACTTTCTTGGGTTGTAAAAGATACTTCTGTGAGTAAAACTGGGTAGAAAATAAAGGGTACAGTTTTGTTAAAAATTGCAGTTTTGTAACAAATTGCAGTTTTGTAATAAAATTGTACAATGAGCTTGCACAAGCTTTTTAAAATATCATTGCTGCCACTGAACAGGTCTGTAATTTATTTATTCAGGAATGTTAGCGGCATTTTTGATTTATTTGTTTTTAGAGAAGTTTTGTTAAGCAAGATAATGAGCAGAGCTGGTGTTAATCATTTACTATGCAACTCTGAAAAATGAAAATTTTGCATATCTTTAGCACTGTTGGGGAAAATAAATTCCCTCATAATGCTAATGGCCTATTGGTATAATTTTTAAAAAATGTTATCTGTTACTCTGGAGAAATTCAATACATTCATATGCTATGCTAAAAGCTAAACTAATCAATATATAATTATACATCCATATGTACATATGTTTTGAGTAATCAAAAGTATTTAATATCTGTAAAGATGAAAAATGGATTTGGCAGTGGTCACTGCCATAGGTGACTACACGTTTGTTTATGAAGAGCCCTTCAGGTGAATATATTCCTCATGTATGCACAATGCAAAGTTTGCTTTTTACAGCTGGCTCTCAAGAATGCTGAATGAGTTTGATCTCATTCCAGGTGGTCAGGGGTTTCCAAATATGGCACAAGTTTCCATGGCCTTCACTGAATAATATTTATTTTAAGGATTTACTGTAGCAGTTAAATTAGTACAGGATTCAGTGTAACTAATTTAGAGAATTTAAGGATTACATGCCCTTTAAGTTGTCTCTGTTTATACAGCTCAGAATTGCAATGTGTTCCACCTGGCATCCAGTCTACTGATTTCTAGGATTACTATTTTCCATTTTTTTGTCTTGTTTTGCTGAACAACTGTACTCTTCTGTGTCAGGTTGTCTCTGAACCTATAGCAGGTGTTCTTAACGTCTGTCTGTATGGTTTTAATGTGACTCAGCATACAGGTAAAATGGGGTTTTGTAATTTGGGTATGAATGGCTGATTAAAGGACTGAAAATTTAAGCCCATCAGTTCCTCTGGTTACATCTGGTCATCTTTTTGTTAATTTTTGCTTTCCCCTTGTAAGCATCCACCACTGAAAGACCGAAGATGGGGAAAGAACAAATTGTCAGGATCTTGACTTTGGGCTGAAATTAATAATCCATTACAAAAACAAACTTCTGAGGAAGGAAAGTATGATCTGAGGAAAGAAGGTGACTCCTGTGTGGGTGTTACAATTTTGGCATCTATTCTTCAGGACTGTCATTAGGGATAAGAGACTTTGTCTGCGCTGTCACTAACCTGATCCATTTAAGTGATGTTCTGAATGATGCACATGATCTGTCACTTGCCTGTCAAGGAGACATGAACGTCCAATTTGAATAGAAGGACCTTGACTTACTCATGTGCCAGTGGACCTTTTCTGTTCTAGGTGATAATACTGTCTGCTTTCCCCATCGCTACTTCCACATAATGTGAAGTGTTGCCAAAGAATATTCTTAATATTCTTTTCTTTCTGTGCCGTGTTTCCCCCACAGCCCAGCCATTAATATTACCTCGTCTTTACCACTGGTAGCATTTCTAGAGTTTGACTAGAAATTCATGTTTGTGTCTGAGAATCAGGGTTTCCCTGTAAGTATGATTGAAGGATGGAGACTTGCGCAGTCTTGTGAGGCATGCAGCTGTGAATATCTCCAGCTTGATGGAAATGTGAAAAAAGGGAGGAACAGAAAAGTGACAATGAGCAGACCAAGGAGGAAAAAGGATTATTGCTAAATTAAGTTAGAATATTAAAAACATGGACTTCAGACAAGATTTTTGCAAAACAACTTAGCCACTGATAACGTTTTTCTTTTAATTGCTTTCCCATTAATTTCTGTTCCTTTTTCCTTGAAAGAGAGGATGAGGCTTCTTAAGCATTCCATATTTCAATACAGAAAACTTGAAAAATGCTTATGCTGGAATTACAATTGAAAGGCGTTTGAATTGTAAGGAGGGTGGGTCATATCCTTTTTGACTTCCATCTGCAGGGACATGCATGGCTTGGCTATGATTTTTTGATCTCTGATATGGTGAAAGAGAAAGAAAGGAGGAAGGATACAGTACCTCTAAAAAAAATGTTTAGCTCCTTTAATAGAAACAATCCCCACAAAGCTTGGTGACTGCTGAAATGTTCTGCCACCGTGGGCATGAGCCTCTATCATTGAAGTTGATAATGAGTTTGACTGTTTCTTCACTATGGGCTAAATTCCAGGCTGTGTTGTTACTCTATACTGCACTCCCTTTCTTGTCCTTGTTGCTGTGCTCATTTGTGCCAGAAAGAGAATGCAGCGTGACAGCTATCACTACAAGTGCCTGTGGACATCATATACTAGCCAAATGCTAGATGTTGATAAATATGTTTTGATTAGACCTTGGTATCTAGATCATATGCACTATATTGAAACCAACACTTTTTTTTTGCTCTTTTCTTCAAGAGGTAGACTTGCATTAATTTAGAGGTATTTTGGGAACTCAAATATCAATCTTTAAAAAAAAAAAATATATATATATTTTTCACCTCATGCATGCACTGAGCGAACTACAAAATNCAATAAAAGGCAGCTTTCTTTGGCAACCACAAATGTAAGAGATGCAAACGTACATAGCAAAATATATGAAGAACACGGGAAAAGAGAATTCCTGTTTAACCTGAAAAATAAAATAATTTGGTTCTTCATTTCTGTCCATATATGCATGTTAGTTTGTCTTCCCCTTAGGCAAAAGCTGTATGAAGAGCAAGGGCAAAGATGTGCAGGTGGTGTTGGGCTGGTCTTTGCTTGGTTGTGTGCTGTAGCAGGGAAGCGTTCATCCCTCTGGGGAGGGGGATTCATCCTATTTCTGAACATCTCCTCCTGGGGGGATCTGTGAAGAAGCCGAGAGCTATTTAGTGAACAAGCCCATGCCCAGTGCAGGGGAATGTCAGCCATCTCAACATCAGATTCCTCTCCTTTGCGGTTTCTGGGAATGCAACGAACACCATTTGCGAGCATGAACTGCATTTTTGGCAGGTGACGGGGTATTACTGCACCAGCCATGCTCTTAAGCGCAGCAATCATGGCACCTCTGACCAGACTGAGGGGTTACTGATGCTGTCGCTAAGCACAGTGTTCTCTTTCTCCTGAGTGGTGGGATTTATTAGGAAAAATAGCAGTCTTGGCTGTGAATCCGTGTTTAAAAATGTTTGTCACAAGCACACTTTGTTCATGTAACACCATGAGACTTAACAACTATGAGTTTGAAGTTAATTACCAGCATCTTGTTTGGTAACTTGTACCTCACCTTCTTCCATAACCCTTGATTTCAGGCAGTAATATTAGGTAATTACTTTCACTAGCCTTAAAGTACTTACAGTTTTATAAAATACACTAATTTTCATCAGGGCTGTTTAAACATACTTCTTGAAAAGCAATATGTCTGTTTAGCATAAATGGTGGTAAATTCCGAGTGAGTTGTCAGTAGTCTTAAGACTTGTGACATTCTCCAATAAGCATTCACGCAGGTAGCTTCAGTACCTGTATGCTGAAATGCTGTGAAAGGGATGTTCTGTGCTTCTGTTTGTGCTTGGCACTGTTCAGTTTTGATTTGTATGTTGTCTGTATCCTTTTTACACTGCTTGTAATTTTGAAGGACTATATCAAAACTGTTGAAGGATCCCTATGTGGAATGATTGTACTTTTGCTATTGAAATAAGCTTGCAGTTGATCATCACCCCCTACTCTTTACCCCTAGCAAAACAACAACAAAAAAGACTCCTGATGTTTTTACTCTGGACGAGGAGACAGAAATCTGGTTATGTTTCCAGTGTACTAGATTTATTTTGTGCCAATTGTCTTTCCAAGTTAAGGTCCTTGAAAGTGTCCAGAGGAGGGACGCAGAGGGAGGTGGCTGGGCTCTGCTGCTGGGAAGTGATGGCAGGATGGAAACGGTACAAAGTTGTGTGTCGTTAGGGTGGTCGGACAGTGGAACAACTGGTGATTGATGCCCCAGGCCCGTCAGTGTTCAAAACATTTGGACAGTGTCCTCAGTAACATACTTTAACTTTTGGTGAGCCCTGAAATGGTCAGGTAGCTGGATGTGATGTAGTTCGTAGGTCCCTTCCTTCTGGACTAATTTGTGCTATTTTACCAACCGGAATTTCCCAGGTGGATGTACGGGAGTCTAAAGCATAATGAAATCTAGATCCCGTTGGACGTAGTCTGCTGGAAGAAGTGAGAATTTTCTTCTGACAACATGTAAAATCGGGTTTATAGGGGAGTATTTGGGTGCTAAGTCCTTCCACATCCATTGTCTTTTAACATCTCCAAGGTGCTTGCAGTCTTGGAGCTCTTCCCATGAGCAGTTCTTCTAGCACTGTGTAAACAGACAGGGTCAGGTAATGAACACAAAGAAGGCTACTTCAGATCTAGTTACACAAAATCTCTCCTTGTGAACGTAAGTATGTTGACATTATCAGCAGATGTGTCCATTTTGTATTGCAGGAATGTGCAAGTTCAAAGAGGCAGAAAAGTATGATAAGAAAACCTGGCATGAACAACCAGATTCCACTGATGCATGAACACAAACACACACCAGCTCACAGATATACAAATATTCTGAGGCAAAAATGAAATAGCTTCTTGGCAGATCTTATTCACACTTAAGTGGCTAATTGCCCAGCCTGACACTAACACTGGCAGCATTACAGAGATAATATTTTTTTTTAAGGGTGAGCAATTCTTCAGCTGTGTCTCTAATATCCTTAATATGAAGATCCTTTTCTTTTACAGCAGGCATGGAAGTTTAGCCATTTCTAAAAATCAAAGTATTTTCCTTGCGCTGATCAGAAATACATGTATATTGAAAGGTTCATTGTATGCTTGGAGTAAGTACAGAAGATTATATTTCTTTGAAGACAAATAATTTAATATACCTATTCTACTTTCATAGGATCCGTTTTCAAAATTTCTAAGAGAACTTTCCAACATGACTATTCTGTATCTTGGAGATTTGAATAGAAAACGTTGAGTGTTTCCCTTTTGTCCTTACTGTTGGAATGCAGTAGCATGACCGACTGATGCTAGCTTAAGGGATCAGCTTATAGAAATTTATCGTTCAGGGGGTTGAATGGCTCTGGGGATTAGTAATTGGATACAAATCCTGTCACCTTCTAGACTGTCTGTTCACATACAGCTCGTCCTGATACTGACCACAGGTTGTTACTGTCTGATGATTTTCTGATAGCTTCTCTTTTTGAAAAAAAAAAAAAAAAAGTTTATTTTTCTTATTCCAGTAAAAGTCACCATCAGAAATGGCACTGATGCTTGTTGTCAGATAGGAAAAAATCACAATTGAAAGGGCATGGAAAATGAACTTCAAATAATAGCTACTAAAATGAAAATTGGTGGAAGATAGAGGTATATTAAGAATTACAGACCAGTGAACTGTAAGTGCTGCATAAATTGAAGTTATATTTTAGAATATAACTATAAAACACGGTCATAATGCCACAGCAACACAGTCTTGCAAAGGAAAAATATTTCCAAATACTTATGCATGCGTATAGGGTACTTCATGTAAGACAGTAAAAATGCAGCTGGTTTGGATGCCCATGCATCCTTTAACAATTTCCGTTATAACAGACATAGAGTTTTGCTATGGATTAGAAACTGAGAAAAGAGAAACTGTGCCATATCACAGAGCATGCAATAGGCATGCTACAGCTGGCCCAGTACTGTTAAAAAAAAAAAAAAAATCTCAGATATTATTTAATTACCATCACTGTTATGAGATCATTCTGGTGAAACCATAGATCATCCCACTGAGGCAGTTTGTCCATTTTATAATGTCTTACCCTGCACTGATCAAGCTGCATCTTTGATATCCTATTTTTAAGGGTACAAAATGAGTCCTACAAATCATCCATTTGACAGATACATCAGCTAATCAAAAGAAGGGAATTCTTTTTTTTTAAGTAATTTTCTCTTCTGATCTTGGACTCGCCAAAGGATATGGTCAGTATGTCACTGTGCTGAAGAAGTTCTCTTGTTGAACTGATTGTCCAAAAGATAAACTCTTGCTGAAACTGGATTGGTAGGGAAATTAGTTTCGTTTATATTTAATGGGAATTTTAATACATTTTTGGCCCTAGTTATCCTGGTTTCTGTGTCCCCAGGTTTCACCTGTCTCAGGGACCTTATCATATGAAGTGAGGACCATCCTCCTCGACAAGAGGAGCTAAATTGCATGATACCACATCAGAGGTTTTCACCTCTTGCCTTAATATTATGTCAAAACCTGTATTTATGAGAAAATTCAAAACATTTCTATATATAGATATATTTTTAAAGAAGTTCTTGGTGAATCCTGGGAACTGGTATTTATTGGAAATCATGTTGTCTATACAAAAAAAGACAGTTGATTTTTTTTTTTTAGGTGGAATTTTTAAATGAAACTAAATGAAGTTTAATGGCTTATAACATTGCATGAATTTGTCAAAACTGATCAGCTGTATTGTTACACAATGAATACTGAAAATGTTCTGGTTTTTAGGCTTATAATAGCCTACAGCCATTCAAAAGTCAAAATGTTATTTGATGATTTCAGAATGTTAATGAAATTATTATTAATAGCACATATATTAATCTTAATGATATATGTAAATATGGGCAAATGTAAAGCTCTGACACCAGAAGGATTTTTCTACTGCTGAAAGTAAACCTGGGGTAAAATTTCAGTGATCAGGCAAAAGCCACTCTGTACAAAATACAGAAATACAATAATAAATTTTCTGATGAAGTTTAAAGATGTGCACAGGCACATAAGATTTGGGGTGTTTGCTAGTATAACATATTTTGTAAAGGGAAGGATGATCATATTTGCTTTTAAATTAGCAGGGAATATTAACAGACTGCTCTGTGTAAGTAAAATAATGTAAAGGGCTTCACTTCGTTGTTATTTGCTTTGATATATATCTAATAAATATGTGGGGTTTGTTTTTTGAGGGGACTGGCATATATCATTCTCCATTTTGGGGATTTGTTTGGGTAGTGATTTGTTTTAACTGGCTTGATTTTTGTATCTGTACTTTATGTTCTTTAAGTTAAAATGGTCCTTCTCTTATAAAGTATACTTTTCATTGTTGCTTTCTTTAATGCCAGGGTATATATATTTTAGAAATGCAGCGGGTTTGCATCTAGGGAATGTAGATATATTTCTTATCTGTAGTTATATGTAGTAAACAGCTTGATACATTTGTACTTTAATATCTATCTTTGAAAACCTAGGTTTTGCTAGTATGACATGATCTCTGTATTAAAATGTGAAAAAGAGAGAGAGAACTTTATTATATAGGAGAATTTCATGGCATTTTACCTGTTGAGGGCCCTGTAGAGCCAGAAGTGCAGTACAGTGACTTGACTAAGTGACAGACAGTAGCAGCCGTAGTGTCACTGTGTATTATCACCTCGTGCTAGCTGGAAGCACTCCCTGAAGCTGATCTAGGTTGTATAGTCCTAGATGAGGTCTTCATGGGTGCTGACCATAAAAAGTTCATCAAAGTAATGAGGCGAGGCGAGAGCTTGGCGCTCATGGGCAGAGCTCAGCACCAAGGAGTGTGAACCGGCTCCAGCTGTGACAATAAAACAGCAGGTGGCTGCTGTCATTAGGGGTGGCAGATGAGGCAGGGGACTAACATTCAGCCCACAAAACTCTCATTTGTTAGCCATCGCCACTGTACCATGCAAAATAGCTTCCATCTCAGTCAATTTTACTTTGCAAAATATTACACAGTCGCCATAAGAAAATTAGAGCCTTGGGTTTACAGGTTCCTTGGATCTTATTATCAGAAAACTGTGCGCTGTCAGGTTAGGTGGAAAATTTGACTTTTTTCCCCCCTGAACAGTTACAGGATCTTTACGGTAATTTTCTAATATGGCATTTTCACCCAGGCATGTGTTTATTGGTTAATATTTTGGACTATTTTGTTCATGACTCTTTATAAAATCAATTCCTTCCAGTCATTCAGCTGCATGTTGTGTAACGCACTGCCTGCTATTCAGTGCTGTAGAAGTTGCGTGTCGAGCGAACTAATTCTGTCTCTAGGTCTGCCCAGGTACAGATATTTCATGTCATAAATCTTGGGTTTGGTGATTCTGAGAATACATACAGAAATATAACCCTTTGATATTTGTTTGCTTATTTTTGTTCAAAACAGATGAGGAAGCGTTCTGTATATATTTAATCTTTGCAGAGATCATTTCTACTGCCTAAAATTTGAGGCCCTCTGTGGCTGAAGCCTTTTTGGTCCAGAGCTGTTGTTTCCACAGGGACACTTCAGCCTGGCCGTGGATAGGCTGCAGCAAGTCCTGTGCTGCAGGGGCCTGGCAGGGGAAACAGGGAGGGGCTGCTCTGCTCCGAAATGGGAGCCCTTCGAGTTGCATAAAGTTGCACAACTGAGCCAAGAGTTGTGTATTGGTGGCCACCTGTTCTTGTCCCGTATCTGTGTGTGACCTCAGGGCAATATGGTGTTTTCAGGTGGCCATTTGGAAAAGTAAGCATTGCTAAGTACACCTGCCTCAGTTGTGAACATATTTTTTTAAATTTCTGTGCTCTGTCAGGAATACAGAATAGGCCTATACAATGTTTTTCATGAATTTTTACTGCTATGGTTTAACCTATGCAGCTATGCACCACACAGCCTTTCGCTCACTCCCCTGCCTCCCAGAGGAATGGAGGAGAGAATCGGGAAAAAAAGGTAGGACTCATGGGTTGAGATAGAAACTGTTTACTAAGACAGAAGAGACAAGTAACAGTAATGATGTTTATATATATATATATATATATATATGAATGTTTACAAAACAAGTGGTGCACAGTGTAATCACTCACCACCCATGAACTGATGCCCAGCCAGTCCCCGAGCAGCAGCCATCCCCCTGGCCAACTCCCCTCAGTTTTATAGTTTTCTGTTTGTTTTTTTTTTTTTTCCACATGATGCCATATGTTATGGAATATCCCTTTGGCCAGTTTAGGTCAGCCGTCTTGGTTCTGTCCCCTCCCAGCAACTTGTGCCCCGTCAGCTCCCCTTGCTGGCAGGAGAGTACAAGAAGATGAGAAACTGAAATGTCCTTGGCTCTGTGCAGCACTGCTCAGCAACAACTAAAGCATGGGAGAGTGATCAACATTGTTGCTCTCCCAAAGCCAAAACATAGCTTCATACCAGACAATGTGAAGAAGATCAACTCCGTCCCAGCTGAAACCAGGACGTTTAAGTCACTAAAAGTTTCTTAACAGTCTATGTTGAGTGTTGTGCTTCATCTGTGACAGAACTGCAGCTCGCTGTTGTGGTACTGTTTGTAAAAATCTGTGTTATCTAAGTAATTTATGCCGACCTGGGTAAAGTTGATTACTTTAAACTCAATTCCTTTAAATTTCAGCAAAATAGCTTACAAGGAATGACTAGTTATTTGCTAGTAATTTTTTGTTTGCTTTTTTCTACCCCTAGAAAAGCTGACTGATACAGGTTTTAGAGATAATTGTATTGAAATAGAAGAAAGAAATTTAAACAAAGTAGTCGAAGAGACTCTGTCAGCTGCTAGCCACTGACACAATCAAATGAGGGGATGTAGGCCACATTCTCAAACATTTACACAAGTTAAAAAAATTGACGAAGAGCTGTAAGAATTCTTTCACATCTGGCAAATTTTTAAAACATAGTTATGTATTCTGTTTTGCTGAATGGTCCAATGCAGACAGAATTGGAGCATGACAAAAGCATCTGATTGCCCAGCAGCTTAGGCCTGGTTTAGCTACTAGCTCAAAAATGAGGCTGAGTAGAGAGGCCTGCTCAGTTTCCTAAAATGTCCTAAATTCACCTTTGGGAGGATTAAAGAACAGCCCAGGTTTTGCTCATATCTTCCTATATCCGTGATGATTTCTAAGGGTGAATTTAGTGATGTAAATCTCATGAAAACCAAAACATGATGCAATACAGAATCAAGTGGAAGAGTACTTTGTCTGTTGGTACATGTGCCGTCTATGTTGTCAGGTTCCCCTCCTGCTCAAAACTGGTGGTAGACCTGTGGGATCCCATCACTTCATGCCAGCACTGAAGCCTAAGACTTTATGGTTGCAATGACAGCAAGCATCAGAAAAGGAAGAGGTCTGTAATGGAAGCTTTAATTGAGAAAGACATTGAGACTGACAATAATTTTTATGTTAAACAGACATGCTTTATGTCTCTTCATGTAAGCCTCTTTATAGGGCCAGGTTTCACTTTGTATATAAAACCGGAGTCCTGCAATTTATCCTTTTAGTAACATACCTCAGAATTTTCATTGGCAAAGCTCTGAAAAAACCTGAATTTGTTTTGTTGCATCTTTTCAGGTAATTTAATGATTCTCCTTTTTTTTTTAAAATAATATGTTGTAACCTTTTGTTTGCAGCAAACCTTGCTTCTTCTTCAAGAGTTTGTTCATCTGTGCACTCAATATCTGTGTGTATGTATATGTAGGTTCTTGTTTTTTTCTTAATTCCGTTGGGCACATATAGAGATCCCATCTTTCTCATGCTTGATTAACTCTGACCGTTTCTGGCCACAAATCTAAACTACTGGCTGAGACTGGAGTATTCTTTGCCAGAGAACATCTTCTGCTGTGTCACAGATATCATCTTTATGACTGTACTGATTTGTCTCATCCATACTCCTTTGGTTTTCCTAGACTGATAACAGTCTTCATAGCTAAAGCATGCAATATCCATACTGGACTGCAAGAATTTGGGGTTTTTGGGTAAAAAACATCCTTGTAAATCCAGGTTTTTTTTTTTGTTAGTTTTAAAATTGCCTTTGTTGATTCAATAAGAATTGTATCTCAGGTGAGTACTTCATTTATTCCTGCCGAAAGCCTTCAAATCTTCATCAGAATTTGAGAGTTTGAAGTAGGCTTCTGCCTTTAGCCAGCTCTTGCCTCACTGTCTCAGAAGAGGCAGCTTTCAGCTGTTCACAGAAAAGCTGCATTTTTCTTTGAGACCAGGTACGAAGATAACATGTTCAGCTCCTTAGAAACTTGCCAGTGCCAAAGCCCTCAGCCTCCGAGGTGATGGATGAAGGCCATTTCAGCGCTGCTCGCCTGGCTTTCCACTTCTTTGTCTGAAATGAGTCCAGCAGATCAAAGGCAAACCTAGGTAACAACAGACTTTGCACTTGGCACCTTTAGTGTCTAGTAATTCTACTGCTAAGTCTGTGGCTGAGGTGGTGAGAGGTGTTACCGTTTGCTTATAGAACAAGTGGAGTAACAGCCCTGTAGTGACCTGGAGTTCTCGTTTGGATAGACTTCCATACTGCTCTTAATAAGATCTGCCTGCTCCATGTTCAGTGCCATAATTCGAGAGAGTTTGGTAGGTCTGCAATGCTTGTAGAGCACACAAGTCCTTCTTGTCTGTGTATAGTTGTTTCCTCTAACAGTTAGTGTTGCTTTTTTTAGCCAGCCTCCCTCCTCTTCAGTGGTAGGAGGGGAAGTTATTACAACCCCTGGCTTTTGGGGGACGGGCTTGCTCTGTAGGGAGTATTTGGAGAGGCTGAGACTTCAGCTGAAGTTGAACACTCCAGAACGAGTGCTTATTAATGCTAACTACTAACCAAGGCATCTTTTAGCAATGAAAAATCAGTATTAATTATATTAAACCATTTAACAAAGTAGCTGAGTGTCAAGTATTCAATATAGTGGATCTGATGCTGCAGTGCTTCATGCTTGTTAGTCTCTGAGGTAAGGACAGCCAGATCTGAGAGCCCTTGGACAAGCTGACTGTCCTCATTTTCCCTGTGTTCCAAACATGTTTATGTGTATACAAGTACTAGATGAGTTTTTTAGTACTAGAACCAACATGATCCAAAGGCTTACCTTCTTTTTTTGCCTAGGCTGGAACCAGTCTGCTCTGATTTGTCCAGGCTGTTGTTAGTGGTTCATGCATATGCATGGTACTTCTGATCACGACAAATTAGGAACTGCTGTCTTCATTTTACTGTTTTGATTCAATTGCAGCCTCTTGGTGAGCAGATATTTTGAAATATTTTGCTTTCTACCTTAAGTCAGTCTTATGGAAGGTCTGGGTGGAAGGCAAAAAGGGTATGTTTTGCAACTGGATTTAAGTCTTAAGAATAAGCCAAACAGCCAGCGCTTGCTCTTCTATGTCAAACAAAGACCTAGGGCAAGTTTCTCACTATGTCAAAGACCAAGGAGGCTGCAGTCTCCTATCTCCAGTCACCATCTATCACCAGCAGTGTTTTCAAATTGTGGGTAAATTGTCAATAAAAATTGCATATGACTTGATCATGTGTGACTTCTGAGCAGTTCTGTCATCAGACAGTGACCAATTTATTCATCTCATTCTTTTCTCTTTGTACCCTGCCACTTTGCAAAAGACCACAGGCACTGTATCTCCTGAATTGAGAGTGGCACAGCTACTGCATACCCTACTGTTTTTCAGCTCACAATCAACTATCTTTAGGTAGTTTTGATTTACTTTAAGGACAGGCAAGAGCAGACTCTTATGATGGTGAGGATATTACTCTTAAGATAGCTTTTCTCGTAAGAACTCTGGTTAAACCAGTTAACTCAGTCTGCAGTACAATTTCTAAGCAGTCAGGAAGAAAGTACAGCATCTAAAGTGCCTTTTTTTCGGGAAGAACAAAGATTAAGTACATTTGTTTGGCTATATCTATTTTGAGTTGGAACTTATTGAAAAATCCTTGTTATGTGGCATTCTTAGAGTTCAGTTGTTGCACTTTCAACCTGCATAGTATTTGTTCCTTAAAATTGTTAGGAAGCTCTATAGGAAATGATGACAGAAGGTCAGTTATTTCCAGAGCAACTCTCAGGTCACTGAGAGATGTGGTTTTACCTGTAGGTGAATCATACAATGGCTTGGGTTGGAAGGGACCTCAAAGATCATCTAGTTCCAACCCCCCTGCCGTGGACATGGACCTGTCTTTTGTAAAGGCTTGAACGTACTTGGAGCAATTTCCCAGTTCAAACATGGGTCTGTTCATCCTACCATGTTTGTATACATACTGACTGGGTCAGGTTTCCCTTCTCCTAACACTCACCTTTTCACTCGCACCCTCTCAACCAGCATGAGCCTTTCATATGCTTCCAATGCTCTTCTCAGTGCTGACCTATATGACCAAGTTTCTTGAAGCCAAGTCCTTTAACATCCAGGCAGAACTAACTAAGCTTTTGTAGCATTCCCCAAATCTGAGGCACTGAGAGTTAAAATTGGCAGCACAGGCAGGTGTTCCTGATTGCTCCTACCAGTCTTTCAAAATGAGTTGCAAAGTGAAGTGTGCAGTGCTCAGAGGCTACCGCTTCCATAGCTGCATACTTCTACTCTTTTCATGGTGACTAATTTTGGAAATTATTATTCTGTTCAGAGAGAGAACAAATTTCATAGCGTTTGGTGTCTTTCCTAGACAAAGCTGGGAGTCCATTTTCTTCTACTGAAGCCTTAGATTTGCTAAGGATGTAAAGAAGCCATCAGTTGGAGATGTCACACTGATGATGATCGGAGAGCACTGTGTTTCCAGGCTTTGAAAAACACAATGTGCACATCAGTGTCCTGAAATCAAGGAGAGAAAACACGCACCAGCCTTTTAGGGTTGACACTTGCGGATAGTGACAGGCAGTATCATTTCCATTCTGTATCCTGAAGCAGATTAGTGTGAAGCCTTTTTCCAGATGCAAGATGATGATAGGTGGAACTGATGCCTCCTGCATCAAATTGTGGCTGTGCCTAGATGTGAAGTCCAGAGCATGCTAGGAGGTGGGTCATGGGTGAGGAGACACAACAATGTCTGAAGAGAGGAAGGAAATGGGGAAGGGAGGGAGCAGTTATAGGAATGCGGGATGTATGTACGTATTGTGAGACGAGAGGAAATGGGCAATTTCTTGTTGCCAAAATTGGTAGGNATAGTGACAGGCAGTATCATTTCCATTCTGTATCCTGAAGCAGATTAGTGTGAAGCCTTTTTCCAGATGCAAGATGATGATAGGTGGAACTGATGCCTCCTGCATCAAATTGTGGCTGTGCCTAGATGTGAAGTCCAGAGCATGCTAGGAGGTGGGTCATGGGTGAGGAGACACAACAATGTCTGAAGAGAGGAAGGAAATGGAGAAGGCGATGATTTTTTTAATGTCATTTTGTGTGAGGGCACAGGTANTATAGGAATGCGGGATGTATGTACGTATTGTGAGACGAGAGGAAATGGGCAATTTCTTGTTGCCAAAATTGGTAGGTGCCCTTTTGTATGTAGCTGAAAACCTTAATTTACGTTGAAAGCATTCCTAAAGCTTTATTTGGCATAACAAGTATGTTCTCTGGTATTGTCATGTTTCTGGATGTTGATGGTAGTCTCTTTTAGGTGCAAGGCACTCTGAACACTAAGCCTAAGGTGGTATTTCAGAACTTGAAGAAATTCAGCGTTCTGGTAGACNGTTTTTTTTTTTTTTTTTTTTTTTAGTACTTTGTGCAGCTGTTAGATTACTAAACACCTGTTAGAGGTGACAGTTACAGATGTTTGATAACCAAAGAAAATTAATAGAACATGTGATTCTTTTAGCTTAGAAGTGATTTGGTAAGGTGTGTTTAGAAATCTAATTACACAGTGCTGCTGTCTACCATTATCACTTAACATTCATTAACTCCTCTGAATATCGAAACAAACATTTCTTGTGGCGGTACTAATTTTCTCATATATTTGTAAGGTGATTTCCTGACAGAGTGAACACCTTCTGACTTCAAAGTTTTTGCCACTGCTCAGCTATTTTTAGTCTGCTCATTAAGCAAACAAAAAAAGTAGAGAGCCATTTGTTTACTTACAGTTATCAGTGTAGAAATATACTGTATAATAAGCAATCTCCTATTTATTTCAGTTTTTGCTGACTAATCTTCAGTTTGACTCCATAACACAGTTGCAGATATTTAGATGGACAGTAGGTCAATGCAACTTCAGTAGGAAAGTTCAGGTTTAAAACAAAACGAAATATTTTACTTGATTTTATTTTGGTTGAGAAGAATACCCAGTTGCATATTGTTCAAGTAGATTGTTATTTTTAGTAATGGTGCATGAACAACTTCAGCTTCATTTCTAAACATAGGTGTTTGGGGACAATTAAAAGGTATGCATTTCCTAAAATTGATTGCTTTTGTTTGTCTGTTTGTCTCAGTGGTTTCACTGGTCATTAATTTTTAGTTTATTCATAGCTGATATTTTACTGTGAATTTTAGAGCCTTGCTAATGCCTGATGTTTGGACAGGAGGGATTGAGGGGGCATGCTGACTTGAAACTCTCCATTGTTCATTTGAGATGGTATATGGTGTATTTACTAGTTAAAAATAAATTTAAAAAAAAAGAACAACTATAATTTAGGAAAGAATTCATAGCTAACTTAGAGGAAATCTTTTTGTTTTAGTTGAAAAATAAGTGGCTTCAGATGAGGTGCACAATTAATGAACAAGTTCCCTCAATAGAGAGGAAATAATGTAGGCACTACTGATGTCTTCCTCTTTTTGCCGTAGTCCTTGCAATGACAGACTAATTTCTGTCCTGAATGCTTTACATTGTGTACATCTCTTGAAAGAAGGATGATGAGAAGGCTCAACAAATTTGTATGGCATGATCTTTCCAGGTCAGTTTGAGTGGAGAAGAAGA
>VXAV01005451.1:272017-279623 GCA_013399715.1 Alectura lathami | reverse complement strand
TTATCTGTAAAAAAAAAAAAAAAAACACACCTGTCTGTAGGGAGTGCGGATGCTATTCTAAAGCTGTCATTTTTCAACTTGTTAATTTGACCCTCGGGAGAGCAGTGGGGCTGTCTCTGCTCATTTCCGTGTGGGCTGGGGATAAGTGCGTCTCAATCAGGTTTTGTAAAAATGGTTCTGGAGTTAGTCTGGCGTGGTTTGCATGTATTGGAAACAGTAAGAGTATGGCAACTCCAGATTTTTCCTACTCCTTCTTGATGCATTTCTGAAAACAGTTGATTTCTAGCATTTGAATATTTCTGTTTCCACTGGAATTAGAAAAGAAGAAAAAAAAAAAGAGAAATTAAATGATGTCTGAGTCATTGCTTGCTGCACCTTGTGGAAAGATTCCCCTTGATTTGAGGATATGTTACAGCAACATTTCTTGAAAGCATTCAGTCCTTGAGTCCTTACTGGTGCCAGACAGACTTTCCTTAAGATTCATTTGAAAAGACCAAGGCTAAGTCATGTCTAACTACCCAGTTCTGGCAGTGTCTTAGGAATAACTGATTGACCTCAGCGGAGGTAAGTCAATTGCTGGCAGAGAGAAAAACAATAATTTTTGACTTCTTAAAACAGTAATTGCTTGGAAACACAGAATTACTGAATGCACTGAAAAACACGCGTTCTGTTTGGCTTTTAAAGCCAGCAAACACCTGCTACCACCGCTCCCTTAAAATCACCTGCACTATTTGGTAAACATCAAGAAATGGTTTTCATACCTGACTTTTTAGCATTTTGTCCTCAGATTCAGCATCCCAATTAAGACATTTGGATTTTGTTTTGTTCTAAAGAAAAAATCTTTTGTCTGAAGTAAAGGCTGTCTCTGTTTCAAAAATATTTTAAAAATTCTGCATTTCAGTCTCAATTTCTTACGAAAATAGCAAATTGCTTTTATTTTCAAGGCCTGATTCTGTGACGTGGAGGCTGTTCCTGCGCTGTGCTGAGCACTCTGAAGTTTTCAGGCATTAGGTTAAATAATTTAAGCTGCTAGTAGGTGCTGAGGCTTTTCATTTTATTTGTGCTGTATAACAGCAGCGAAATGGTTGCTCAGAACCAAGGTACAACAGATATGAAGCAGCTAACGGGAGATTAATTGCTTCAAATTATTAACAAGGCCTTTGTCTTCGATTTTGCGAAAGGTTTTTCTATCTGTACCCCCTGCAGAGATGCAGTATGAGAAACGTGGCTTTTGTTCAGAAGCTTCAAGTATACAGGCTCTAAAATTAAAAAAAACTTCCCTAGAAATACTGCGTAGCTGGCTGGGATCTTTGTCTTCCATGTGTTGTAAGGACACTTTGCCATTTAAGCAGCAAAGTGCCGTTACAACTTCAATTGCACGTTACCCTTTCACAGTAATATCTTTGTTTCTGTTTTTCTTTTAGAGAAGGGGAGGTTTCTAACAGGAAATAGAAGTATTACTAAATTAAGATCTGTTAGGTACATTTCGCAGCCGTGAAGAAATTATTGTTTTTTTTCCGCTGAGAAGCAAGAACGCAGTGTGTTTGGAATGCCTTGTGCTGTTAACAGAACATGATTTTATTTTGTTACAGTTATTTTCCCTATGTTCTGTGATTCCAATGACACTTGCATAGTAATGATGGTGACGGTGTGATAGGTTATCCACAGTTGTAGTGACTGGGATGCTCGACTTACACATTGTGTAGGGGAAAATATTTGAAGGATTTCTCATGTCTTATTATAAAAATTATGAAGTCACTGTCATTTAAATATGACAGAATTATGTTCTTGCACCCTAAAGGATGCACAAGAGAGATTCTCTGCAATAATGTGAAAGTGTCCAAAGTAAATCAGACATGGAGAAGCTACATTATCATATTTGTAAAGGAAAAGCACTCTTTCTTGGCTTTTGTGGCTCAAACATGCCATAATGCTACAGTGTTTTTTACAGTCCTTCCATTGTCCATTACTGCAAGCACGTCCAGATGAATTCAGCGCTTAATGCTAAAAATCTTATAACATGCCAGTTTGATTTGTAGCCCTTCATATCATGGAATGCTAATTAAAATCATATTTTTGCATATGTCATGCCTTTCATGTACGTATGCAAATAGACTCTATTGCCTTTCAGCTATTAGTAATTAACTTTATGAAGGACAGCTGTAATACATAATTAACAAAAATGTTTGCAAGCCCTTTTCACACGGAAAGTTACAGCAGTACAATTTTTGCTTATCAAGAGAGCCGTTTTAGTTTGAAGCTTCAGTCTGATATCTAAATTGTTCGAAGCAGTCACATGACATAATTAAATTGATGTTCAGGTCTTATCAGCCACGGAATGGTACTCCATAGGTTCCTATCTGTTTTATTATGTATATCACCAAAATTAAATGAAGTTATCTGTGTTTCATTTGGTGTAAACACAATGCCAGGCGGTGTAAATGTTGCGGCTGTTGTTGATGCCTTCAACAATGTCTTGCCAGCTGAAAGAATACTTCCACTCCAAATGTAATTGTGCTTCACCTTTTCCCTTGCCTTTTTCACAAGGCTATAAAATAACTAAGATTATTGATTTGTTTCCATGTATATATCTTTAAATAATTAATATAGGGAAGTTTGACCAGACGTAGGCAGTGATTAAAGCATCTGATCTTGCTGTGTGTTTTTATTACTCTCGTTAAAAAATGGAACTCGTATGAAGAAAGGTTGCAGGATGTGCTCATTGAACTTTGTTGTGGGTTAATTAAAGATTGTCCCGTGACAGTGCCTAGCCCTCTCCCCTTCCCCTCCCCTCATGGTAGAGGAGTGAGAAAGGAGGAGGCGCTGAGTAGAGATAGAAGTGTTTTACTTAAAGTGGTAAAGGAATGTGAGATAATACAGTATGAAAGGAATATTGCTGACAAATAATAAATCTGACAAAGTGGAAAATCTATGTATAAGGAAAAGGGAGAGCCTCTGACAGCGTAGTCCACCATGGCAATTGGAGGCAAAAGGGCAGAGCTCCCGGAAACTCCGTGGGAGGGACAGGAGCATTTTGGGAGCTGTAGTTCTCCCTCAGCAGCCCTCCCAAACCATCTGTTTATTGCATGATGCCATGATATGGAATACTTATGGAAAAGCATGACAAACTTAAATAAATTCAAAGGTGTAACTAAAGCTGTATTAGTTTATACTATGATAAAATGGTATTTAGGCAAAATAGGCTGTATTCTCACTATATTATAGAAGGTGTTCTAGTTTACAACAGGAAGCAGGAACAGTTTTTCTGTGCTTTGACCAGTGGTGTATGGTTCTGTTGCGTGTTTGTAACAAAAAAAGCCAAGTGACTACAATCTGAAGAAAATTTGTCATTACAGAATGGACTCCCAGATTTAAACAATAGTTGTTACTTTTAAATTTCACCATTAGTAGGATATAATGAAGTGTGTGCTGAAAACAGAACCAGTCTGTATTTTAAAAAGAGAAAAGCATATTTTAAAAAACTGATCTTCCTGTTTTTTTTTTTTTTTTTATGTTTGATTGATAGGGTGGCCTTTGTGATGAAGAAGCATTTGAATACTCATTTACTGGGCAAGCATGGAGTTGGTACGCCCAAAGAAAGGTAAGCCACTTTACAATGTTTTCTCATTTTACCTTATATAATGTGTGTTACCTGGAGTATTTTGCTTACCCAAAAGGAAGTCACTTGCACTTTCAGCTCATCTGTAACTACAGAGGGATCTAACATGCTTAAATGCTCTCTGGCGTGGTGCTTACGACATGTCTGTAGGGCTCAATAGAAAAATTGCTGTAGAAAGGAATTCCATGCAAAGTGTGTAGGATTTGCAACTTTTGGAGCTGATTTCAGTAGGTGATATTATTTTCTCAAAATTTCCGTAGTTGTATCTCTCCAAGTTCAAAATATTTTTTATTTCTCCTCTTGCTAGCCTTGCTGCTCGTAGTTTTCTAAAATGGCTGAGATTTATATTGGTTACTGAGGTCAAAGCCACAAAAGCAGTTTTCTCACTGTTCTTGGGCAGTAACAGAGATCTGGTGTTTTGGCTTTTTATATTTATTAATAAATTTTTCAATCTGTGTACAGTTACTTAGTTGCAAACCTCTTTTGTGAGCAGGTAATTTTTTTGTATGGCTTCTAGCGTAACCATGTTTTGCAATCTAGACAACACTGTGTTTGCAGATAAGCAGAGTTTATCTCAGATTTATTAGCCTCATTATGGCATAGCTATTGAATTCCATTGAAATTTTGGGCAATGTGAAACTTGATGTTTTTTGTATGGCCAAAAGACCGTGTATTCCCTTTCAGCCTGGGTAAATTGATGTATCCTACCTGTAGGGTTCATTAGTGGGCATTTGATAATGGTTCAAGTAGTATCACCTTGTAACTCAATTTTCCAGCATAAGCTTTTACAAATACAGAATGTTTCCAGTTTTTAACACAAATACAGGAGAAATTAAATGTAGTTATGTGTTGTAAGAGAACACTTAAACTCTTCCTGGGTCATGTTCATTTCCTGTTAAAGACGCTGGAAATGGTAGTTGTTTAGAGCCTTTCCTCACAAGTTCTTCACACTTAAATCAGAGTGAATGAGGAGCAGAGTTTTAAGTTAATGCACTATATACACCTTTTGTTTGGCTAAGTACATTTTTAAGTGCTGCTTACATTCTTTATGAAATTGCCTCTCCAAAATGCCTAACCAGAATTTCCCTAACACTTTAATTAAAGTTTTGAGATACTCTTTTTCATCTAGAATTTAAAGTAATGCATCACAACAATAACTACAGTTTCATTAAATCAGATATTGTATTAAAGTTTATGCTGGTTGTCTTTGATCATAGCACAACAGTTGCAAAAAAAAATAAAAAAAACCTTTAAAAAATACTTTTCTCTGATGGCATGTCTTTGGTAGCATTCAGTATGTTCTTTGCAAGGGGATACTTACAGTGTGATCATCATAGACAACATAGGGAGAACATCTGTTGCCATAGTGGATATGTGCACAGTAAAGAATACTTAGGATAGATATACAAGTATGGTACCTTAGTCTGAGAGGCGTATTTGTAGTGATTATCATCGTGGAATGAATTCCTACACAAGCAGGATGCTACCTTCTTCTGGTGGTTGCTGGATGCTGTTTGTTTGTTTCTTCTGAAGGCTGCCTGGCTGTTTCCATTTTCCCCATTTCTTCCCATATTCCCTGGGCCACCAGCATGGCAAGAGGAGGAGGGAGGGTTCCCCCTGGCCCCTCTATGCAGGGGCAAGTTCACAGCCCTGGCAGCCCCAGCTGCCCTAGGAGCAGAGAGCCAAGCTTCATCCTGCCACCTCTGTGCCCCTTCTGCAGCTGTTCCCCAGGGACAGCACGCTCAAGCGATATTTGAGTGACTTTGTACTCTCTTCGTTGAAATTTCTTCATCTGTCTATTGTTCGTTTTTCATCTGCAGCACTTTTTTATGTGGCACTTCAGCTTAATGTAGAGCAACATCGACTAGGTGTGGCAGAGCTATAACAACAGTGTAATTTTCTAGGAACAGTCACTCTCTGGTGATTGGGGAAGTTTAAGCCACGAGATCTAGTGCAGTAAATACCAAACAACCGTTGCTTTCCTTTCCACCTTTCCCTTCCCTTAGTGGGAGAGTTTGATGCCTTTTAATCGCTTTAAGAACCAAAGAAATCCTTCTTCAGCGTGTTAAAACATCAATTTGCGTATAAACATATTCTAAATCAAGTTACATAGTTTTCTTACCTATTTAAAACATTAATGCATTGATTACAATTTTGCAAGCTTGCTATTTTTTAATTTCTCTAGGACAATATAATCAGTTTATTCGTTATGTTTTGAATTTGATTCTGCCCTCTGATACGTTGCATATTATATCAAATACTAATAGAAGCTAGCTAAATAGGCTGTGACAATTAAATTAATAATGCATTTTATTTGCAAGTGTTTAGTCTTTGTGGTTTGACTGATATATGCAAAGATGGTAATTTATTAAAAGTAAATTCATGTAATTGTACTACAGAGTTTGATGAACCAAAAAAAGTTGTCAGCATGACTATCATCAAAAACAGAAAATTGAAATAAGTTCAAAAGGGTGCTTGAAAAATATATTTATACACCTTGAGAAATTGATCTCCTTTTTAACAAACTTCTCAGCAAAGAATTTTTGGTGACAAACATTGACTTCTGAGAGGGGGAATAACAATTACATCTACAATTTAGTGAAGCAGTGCTGAACTAGTGCGGCTTACACGCTCTAGCTTTCCATAACCCATAGCTATTGCTATTTTGTATACACAAAAGGGAGGTGTTATGGAGGCTGTGGCGGTGTTTGCATGTGCAGATATAGCAAACAAGTATAACTCATAATAAGATTGCTACTAAAACATCTTTTGAGGTGTCCCCCCCCCCCCCCTTTTTTTTTTTTTTTTTAAGTGACCAGATGGATTAAAGGGGCAAATACTGTGCAGCTGCAAATCACAGAAGCTTAAAAAAACAGCCTTCTTGTAAAATGTCTGCGGATTTCAGCCACAAAGAAACCTACCTCCTGGTCCGTTATGGTCATTACCATTTAATAACTAACTCAAAAGTGGAATGTTTTAACAGAAAATTTCCTCTGAGGTATTTTTTCCTGTTATTGGAACTGAGATACTGATTTACTGTCGACTTGAATGTGTCTCAAAACTGGCATGTTATCTGCTAAGTCCAAGGCCAGTACATATTTGGTACTTCAGTGTCAGTAATCTTCATGGGACCTATAACTATATGTTATTGGCAGGATAAATCTTTGGCTACACCTTTATTGTGTCTCGGAGGCAATGTGGTTGAGGACGAGGTGAATGCATCAGTAGTGTTAATGGTGCTGAGTTCTAATTTCTGTTAAAAATTATGTTAGGTGTAAGCTGGGGCAAAGCAGGACAAATGAAAATGTTTCATTGTTGAGTTCAAGATACACAAACATATGAGCAAGAAAATAAAACTAAACTCACTAAGTCACTCCTCAGTGAGACTGAATTTTGCTACTGTTAAGGACAACTCTGGATTTAGAATTTTTTTAATAGAAAAATACGTTTATCCTTTATACATTTTTTTTTTCAGTATATAACATGCATTTTATAGTAAGGAAGACTTTATTAACTAAAATTCTATCTCATAGCTCTGTTTAAACTATATTTACGTAAGTGTGTCATAGGAAGGCCTTAACTGACAGTTGTTTAATTACCCTATTTTCCCTGTGAATTTTAAATGATGAGTAGCCGCTGAGATAACTCTCTGCAATTGAGGAATCCCATGGAGTCAAATAGGATCATTCATGTATCTATAAAGTTACTTAGATCAAAAATACTTGCTGAACTGGAATCTGTGTTCCAAGACTTTTTCTTCAAAGGCCATTAATAATATGTTTGCTTTTGTAAGGTCTTTCTGGTCTATTTTTATGTGCTTTAAAAATGGGATACAGTGCTAGCATTTCAAATGTGGGAGAACAGTAATTAATGAGAGACAGGGAAATACTTCTACAGGCCTTAGAGAACAAGGGGAAACTTTAGCCAGAAATTGCAGCACACTCTGGGTCCATACCCTTTTTGCCAGAAGTTTGCCTGTGTTTTCTA
>VXAV01005451.1:262017-267017 GCA_013399715.1 Alectura lathami | reverse complement strand
CACAGAGGTTTGATGCTCTTTATTGAGGAAAATAACTGAACAAAATAGTGAAATATGTAAATTCTGAATCCTGCATGAACAGTCCCCCATAGGACAAAACATTCCCAACACTGTGGGTATAGGAAAGCCTTCCAGTAATGTGAATTAATTTTGCAGTAAAGGGTAGCTTGAGGAAATTCCTGCTGCTGAATATCATCCAGATTTTATGATTTCCAAATTTTTTCCCCATAGGGTGTTTTGTGTCTAATTTTTAATGCCTGAAGTCTTAATATTTAAACATGAAAGCAATTGACTGGATGCATAATTCTTCTCTATACCTGAGTGTGCCAGCAAAATAACTGCAGGTGGAAGGAATAAAACAGGAAAAAAACAAAAGGAGATAAGAAATTATTAATTTTATCATTGGCACTTAACAGATTTTATTTCTGTTTATTCTATTTCTTTTTTTTTTGATCAAGTAATCTCAAGAAACTTTTATCAGTACAGTGTTCAAGTGAGAGAAAGTGCATCTCTATAGTCTTCTTGTACTTGCTTTATTTATTTGGTTTTCTTTTTCCTAAGGCTTTAATTTTTTTAATTTGTGTGTCTGAAGCCTATGATTTAAAAAGGAGTCCTTGCTATCTTGTTATGCTTGTATGCAGTTGTGTAGATTGCTTCGTATAGAAGGATGCTCAGCTTCACCTTCTTTAGAGCTGCAGAGCAAATGGAAGTGTAATCACAGAGCAGATGCATGATTTTACGTAAGAAAACCTTATTCCCACTTATCATATTTGAACTGTTTGTGTTTGTACACCTGCGGCTCACTGGCAGTACACTTCATAAAATGAATTCTTTTTTTTTGTGCCACTTATACTGTACATGGCTCATTGCAGAGAAATGAGAGATCATCTCCAGAATTTTAGCTCACAGCCTTATTTTTGTTGATTGCCATTGCTCTGTGTAGTGTATGCTCAAGTGCAGTCTAACCAAGGTCAAGATAGAGGCACCTGATGTCTAGTCCTCCCGTTGGCTCTCTGAAAATGCCATACAAGTTCTCCATCAGCAAGCCATCAGTGTCTAAGGGTGAAGATGACATAGTTCTGTAAATGGCCGTCTCAGAACCTCATGCAGAAAATCGTTACTGTTTGTGATTAAGGCAGCGTAGTGACCCAGCTTCTGACACTGTAACCTGGTTTCTTTCTTGCTGTTAATTGAAAAGGGACAGTAGTTCTTCTGGTAGTGAAGTCACTGTTCGCCATTTATTCCTACCTTTGATTCCATCAGTCATGGGCAAAGTCCTGTAAGGAAATAATATCTCACTTCTACAAGGCAATCCTGTATTCCTTGAATTTTAAGCAGCCTGCAAATAGCCGTATGTTAGTACAAGGAAAAGTGATGTAGAACCAGTTTCTCACACCACTGGAGCTTGATCTTGTTTACTTATTTGTTGACATTTTGGCTTGGCAGTTCCTTGAGTATTTATTGTTAGAAGGAGCATGAGGACAGAACGCAAAGAGGCACCAGTGCTAGTGGATTGGTTTATTAATTGTTTTGCGTTACAGGTCCATATGCACAGAGCTAGCTAAGTGCCCGTTTACACATATCTAGGAGAAAGAAAAGCATTAAAATATTTCCTATCATCCTGAATCTCTAAAATGTCTGATAGTTCGTATTTCATAAAGTCACACATCTGAGAAGTTGGCTTTTTCAAAACAAGCTCTCTGATTATCTGATATCCTCCGGAAGGTTAGGAGAGTTGTTTCCTATATTACTTAGGAAAAAATTTCTTTTTACAATTGAAAATGTCAGCATCAATTTAAAGTAACACTAAGCATGTGCTTGCTTTCTGAATATTATCCTCCTCCACCTCCCCTCCAACCACCCTGCTGAGGATCTGAGTGTGACAGTTTGATTAGATCATCAATCCTTACTGTTAACAGCACTTTTCCTGAACACCTGGGTTGCTAGGTCACATCTGAGTTTAGCTACCGTTGTTTTAGTGACCTAACGTGCATTCACCATAGCAATTTACATTTGGTCCTCAAATTAAAAGTTACCTTAGAACAACAGTTGGCTTTAAAATGACCTTTGTTCTCATGTGAAAGTTATACTATATGATGTGATAAAAACTATAAATGAGGAAGCAGATTTTTGTTTTTTAGACAGGGTTACCTGTTTCAGTAGAGCTCTCACATAATTCTGTTTAATCAAAGCCTCAAAACCAAAGCTTAATGATGAATATCTCCTCTCTAATTCTCCATCAGTCCAGAATAATGCGGCTTGGCTTTATATTTCTCATTTTGCTTAAATTGAATTACTGTATACTAAGTTAAATAGTCAAATTTGTCATAAACTTATAAAATCTTTCCACTTTTTAATTCCTAAAATCTACTTCTGACTTGACAGTACAGTTTTACTGCTACTTTCCCATTTATAGGAAAAATATCAGCAGAGGTAAATATCTAGCATCAATTTCAGTGCAAACTGTTGAGCAGCAGACTGCAACAGGAGCATACCATGAAGTGTAGTCTTTACCAGCTTTTTGTGATGCTGCAGTAATCCTTTGTTTTTCCTCTGAAATTTCCTTTGCTGTAGTGGGGAATATAGGAGATGCATTAACTTATCAGCGCAAAATTCATGAAGCAATTAGTTCAAAGGCAGTTTTGACAGCTTTTTCTGGTTTTGAGGGATTGAGTAAAAATTAAGGTGAATGCAAATGAGACAAGGAATAGCTCCTCAATGGTATATGTAAAGTAAAAATAGTAATTAATGCAAATGTTTTGCTTAATGGTAGATAAGTCAAATGTTTACATTTGATTTAAGGCTATCTGTGAAAGTAAAATTTTTTCCTATAACCTGTTTTAGTCGTTTTAGGGCAAGAAGCATGCTTCCTAGCTGCTGTGCGTCTATGGAATTAGATACCAAATAGTTATTTCTAGGAAGATGGTCAGGCATGAAAAAAAATCTGTATTTTAATATAAGATTATTGTCTTAAGTTTTAATTTCATAGTACTGTTTTTTTTTTTTTCTTTCTTTTTTCCCTCCTGTGGAAAATACAGATGGAAATTAATTATGCAATTATACATTTGGGGCTGATCAGATGCCCAGTTAAATCAGTAGAAAGTATTATTTGGCTCAGAATCATCAATGAAGCTCAATTTTGCTTGTTAAGCAAAACTTTAATTAGACGATGTTTTAAAAATATATTTTTGTATGTATGCTACTACTGTTCTTCAAGAATTAGTTTACTGTGCCCTCTGAAAAACAGATCCAGAATAAGTGCCTGCTGCTGTTAATCCACAGTCAGAACATATGCCATGTGGCTTCTGAGAATTTAGAATAAAAAACAAAACATGGCTAAATCTATACATAAGAAAAAATTCTGTGGTGCACACTGTACATTATTTTATACGCTAATTCACAGCACATGGTTTAAAAAAAAAAAAAGTATAAAGGATCTGGTTTATGTATTTGGACTACAGAAAGTAGTCAGTGTTGAACCAGAGTGACAGAATATAGGGTCAATAGCATGTTTACAGGAAATTTATCATAAAATATGTAACCTAAGGAAGCAGTTCAATCAAACAGCAACTCCGTATCAGTGATATTATGCAAATAAAAAATACCAAACTGCAATGAAAGAATACTTGATACATTCCTCAGAGATATTTAGAATAAAATATAATTTGTGGAATTGGAGTGATTTGATACTTGTTTATATATGTGTTTGTCTATATCCTATGTGATGCTGGTGAGACTATCACTTATAACTATCTGAGTGCATGCAATCAGAAATCTGTGAATGCTGAAACTTTTTTGGACAGCTTTCACATGCTCTGTGTTTGTTCACAAACTTTTTTCTTTTTATTTGAGAAAATTTATTCACCTGTTTTTGAGATTGAAGCGAAGTACAATAAGATGACACTTCAGTTTTATTTGTTTTTTTTCTTCTTTGCTTGTTTGGCATTGTTGCTGTTTTTTCCAGAGGCTAAAATGGCTGGAGTTTGAAATTTGGCCATGATCATCACTATTGGTTGTCACATTGTTTTGTGTGCGGGGTGTGCTTCAAATTACCAAAGAATAAGGATGTTTGCAATTGTTTATGGAGACTTTGTGGATAAAAAATTTTCTTTGGTTTACAGTTGTTCTCTTAAACACAGTTATGTGATTGTGAATTCTGGTCCTAGTGAAATAAATAAGAGTTTTATTTTTAATGTCAAAGGTGCAAATTTTCATTTCCATTCACTGTGTAAAGGTAGGTAAGTGCACTGTTTGGTTAAGAAAAAAAAGAACAAGTAGCCACTTGTTGACTAGGTGATCATACACATCAGCTTGAAAATCCAGACAGATCCGTAGACTGGCCTGGTACACTGTGATGCTTTTACTGCTGAGTAAAAGCCTCCATTTCTGACAGAGAGAGTCAGTTAGAGGCAAACATGTAGAAATCTAGCCTATGTTACTTACTGTACTGCATCTTTACTGAAAAAAAAATCATACTTATTTATAGCAAGAGTCCTAAAGCAACTTACCTATCTGTAACAGCCAACTGAAGGTAAGGTATGGGTTATTTGCATGAACACGAAGCTAGATGCAGTTAGCACTTCTGCCTCATCCATAGGGTGGCATCACCTGATCGCAAGGAAGTGACACCTGCAATTTCTTCATAGCTATTCACAATAAGGTTGTAGGAAATAACTCACTCATACTAGTTATATCAGATAAAAAACAAGCTTTTCTGACTGTGGACATGGACAAATGACAGAGAGAAGTCCACTTACGTGGAGAAGAACATGCATTTAGAAGAAGGTGTAATGCAGCATAGTGCAAACTAATGTGAAGTTAGCCTTTATGCTGCTCTGTTTTCTAAATAAACATTTCCCTGCCAGACTCCCCAGTTCTTTGGATTTCCCATGGGAGAGGAGCTGTTCTGGGAGCAGCAGTAGAGGAGGAGTTGGGATTCTGCTGCCATTGTGCTTTCATTGCCAGTGGTAGTCGTCTGAGTGGGCCTGGGCAGTGACATT
>VXAV01005451.1:240550-257280 GCA_013399715.1 Alectura lathami | reverse complement strand
AGAGTACAGTCTACATTTCATTATGCAAATGTAGAAAAATGGCAGCATCACTTTTACATGATGCAGTTAGATATGGTCTTGCAGGTTCTTTGAAGGCTTGGTTCTTCTCTGTGCTGAAATGTAAAACAATGAACTCTGGGTTTTGTTGCTTTCCTGCTAAACGAGTTGAGCATGTACTCGTACAGTGATGTATTGCGGCGTTCTGGTGTTTGTGAATGGACTCCTGACAGAACCAGGATTCTATAGTTACCCACTGTGTGTGAGGAGGGTGCGTACAGTTGGTATGCTGCTGGTGGAAAAAAATAATAAAAATGCAATTCACATCAACTGCTGAAAATCTCTGATGCATTTTCTCTAACATAGACAGCAACTTTCAAAAATATTTATGAGTCTACTTTCTGATGAATGCTTGGTATCGTCCCCTAGGATATGATCTCTTTGTTGGTTTAAAGTCACTAGTCCTTGCATTAAATGATGTTGTTTTCTTCATCCTAATGCTCTTTACATGTATCTCTTTTAGATGGTGCTGTCTATTAGAGTGCTCGGCCTCCTTACGTTTGTCTTCCCTATGAAACAGCTATTGGAGTTCACTGAACAAATTTCTTGATGATTTCCCTCCCACTGTTTGCAGGTTCTGAAAAATCCATTCGTATCAAACCCGGGTTCCCTTTGCTCTGTGTGCGCGTGCGTGTGGTATTTTTTATGCTGACCTGAAGATTTGTTTTAGTACTGGACCTGTGTATGTGCTTCGGGGGTTGTATTCCCATTGTGCTGTTTACTCCCTTGTTGCCTGATCCATCAGCAATCTAATTCACAGATAGTATCATAATTCATGGTGTAATAGATCTTCCACACTGTTTTCTAGGGGAAACTTATTAAAGATAAAAATCTCATGTGGCAGTTGCCCTTTCAGCAGTTTAAGTTTTTGATTCTTGCTTTCCATCTTAAATGTATACTGATTATGCCTTGACACCTCTCCTGTTACACATTCATTTTTCTGTGGTTTTTCTGACAGACTGACTGAAACGGGTTGCTCTTAGCTTTTGCCGGTCATTTTGAAACACCTCATCTGGGCAGCAAGCTTTATTTCCTTTGGAGATTAGATTCATTTGCTGGCTATTTCATCAAACCTTAAACCTTTTTTACACAAAAGATTTACTATAAAAATTGACTGACTAGAAACTTTACTACCTCTGTGCTTAGGCTTCAGTCAACCATGACCACTTGTCCCTGATATTCCAGTTCTGTTTTATAGTTCTGTTGCAGATTATTTAGCTAACAAAACATTATTTTGAAGCTAGAATTAGAATGTAGTTTAAAGGAAAACCTTCTGCCTTCTCCTGCATGTGTGTTTTTGACACAGGAGAATTCTGAATTTTTTTCAATGTAGCAATTATATACTAGTAGGAAATTATTTAATATTTCTCTTATTTACCTTCTATTAATCTCTTCAGATGATCAGAAGCTTTAAATGCAGATTTTGATAATAACTTTTTGCTAGTTGTGCATAAAATATTTCTAGAAGTCATTTACATTATAAAGTTAGAGGAAGCATAAAATGACTTAAATCCAGAGTATTTTGCAGAATAACTGATTACTGTGCATAATCTAAGCAGAAGTTGAAATTTGTTGGGAAAATAAGTATAGATTAAGTCATGAGTTTAGATGAAGAGACTCTTCATTTGTCAGGTCAAGTTTAATTTAGGCTTAGCAGTCTGGTTCCAAGGTATACAGAAGTTTTAACTTAACAAATGAACAGAAAAAATGCTGAAAGGATGTGTCTCATTCCTGATACCGCAGGATAATTACTATAGATGGCACTTGTGATGAACTGAACTTTGTGAAAAATTAATTCAACTGTTTTCTAAAATGAGTAGGTATCATAGAGTTTTAGAAGATAGACCTGAAAGAAACTTCTAAACATCATCCACTCCGTTCTCCTAACAAGAAGTTGTACATAAAAATAAATATCGTTCCCAAACACAGGGTTATAATCAAAGTGAATAATATCATTTGCGTTCAGGGTCATAACCTGAGTGAAGTTCACCAACTGAAGTATGAATGTGAACTGAGAAGTGAAACCTGAAGTAGGTTATCAGCAATAATTATGAAATATTTTAAACTTATGTTCTAAGGTATTCTTGATATGTTTTTGATTAACTTATTTATAAAAGTGTCTTTCAAGATGTGTATGTAGGTATGTGTACAGACTGGGAGAAGAACTCCTTGAGAGCAGCCCTGTGGAGAAGGACTTGGGCGTCGTGATCGACGAAAAGCTGGACATGAGCCGGCAGTGCGCTCTCTCAGCCAGGAAGGCCAATGGCATCCTGGGCTGCATCAAGAGAGGGGTGGCCAGCAGGGAGAGGGAGGTGATCGTCCCCCTCTACTCTGCCCCTGTAAGGCCTCACCTGGAGTACTGTGTCCAGGCCTGGGGCCCCCAGTACAGAGGGGATGTGGAGCTGTTGGAGCGGGTCCAGAGGAGGGCCACCAAAATGATCAGAGGGCTGGAGCACCTCTCCTGTGAGGAAAGATTGAGGGAGTTGGGATTGTTCAGCTTGGAAAAGAGAAGGCTCCAGGGAGACCTCATTGTGGCCTTCCAATACTTGAAAGGAGCTTACAGGCAGGAGGGGGACCGACTTTTTGCCCAGGTGGATAATGGCAGGACAAGGGGGAATGGGCTAAAACTGAAAGAGGGGAGGTTTAGGTTGGACATCAGGAAGAAATTCTTCCCTGAGAGAGTGGTGAGGCGCTGGCACAGGCTGCCCAGAGAAGCTGTGGCTGCCCCATCCCTGGCTGTGTTCCAGGCCAGGCTGGATGGGTTCCTGGGCAGTTTGATCTAGTGAGCTAGTGGCTGGCAGCCCTGTCCATGGCAGGGGGGTTGGAACTAGATGATCTCTGAGGTCCATTCCAACCCAAGCCATTCTATGATTCTATGATAAGATGACAGTGCAACTTGCTTGGCACTGATTCCACCTCATAACTGCATGTGCTGAGGAAAGATGAAATGTTTTATAAAGTTTAGGGATTTTGAATTTATTGAGAGCGTGTAACATCACAGTTTTATGCATGGATTTGGAATTTGGTAGAGGAAAAGAAGTTATCCTGGTTACTTGCTGTCAGAATGGCATTTTGCTATCAGTTAAAGAATTTATCAGCTTCTATACCTCTAAGTATTTCAGCTTATGAATTCAAAATAGCAATTTGTGGAAGCCAGCAATATTATTCTTCAGAGATTCTAAACTGTGTAGTACTCTCCATTTGCTTTTATATATACATGTATACTTTAGGCTTACTGCTAAGGTATTGTTAATCAGCCTTTTCTCCCTGCATTGTCCTGTCCTCAGGGTCTTTCATTTGCATTGCTTTTCTAAGAACTGCTTAGCTAGGATGCCATCGTGTTGACTCTTGCTGTGTCAGGGGCGAGAGGTGAATCTGGTCTGTGTTGGCTTCAGGAGAAGACAGGTGAGCAGTGCAGAGAACGTAGTCAGAGGAATGGTTGTCAAGCCTGTCTGTTTCTGTGTTGTCCTCCTCCAGGCAGAGCCCTCCCACCCTCAGCTCCCTGTAACTCACTGTTCCAGCAGTGGCACCTTGGGATTACGCTGTTCCCACCTGACCTGTGGCACCCAAACCTGCCCCTAGTGCTCGAGGTGAGGCCTCACCAGGCAGAGCAGAGTGGGACAATCCCTTCCCTCACCTGGCTGGCAGTGCTGGGCCTGGTGCACCCCAGGGTACAGTTGGCCCTTTGGGCCACCAGGGCACACTGCTGGCTCGTGTTCATCTTGCTGTCAGCCAGAGCCCCAAGATCTCTTTCCGTGGGGCTGCTCTCCAGCCTCTTGTACTCTAGTCTATACAAAGGGTTGTCCAGGATGCAGTGTTGATTGCATTAAAAATTGTTTAAATGCAGTGTTCATTGTATTAAAAAATAAGCGTAGGGACAGTCAAACGGTAGTGATAAAACATTGATTTTAAGGAAGATGGCAACTAGGTGCTTCCAGGATCTGCAATGTAACTAAATGTAACATATTTATTAGGGATCTAGTAGGAAGATTAAACACTGCATTAATTACATTCACAGATGGCCCTAAAACTAGGCTGTTCAACAAATATAGAGGAGGTGATAATACGAAAGGACAGAACGAGGTTGGAAATGTGGGCAGGAAATAAAATGAGGTGCTCTGGAAATACACTAACGACAACATCTGAAAACATGCAAAGTATGAATGCTCATTGGTAGAAAAGTGTTGAAAAGGAAATGTTTGAGATTTTTCAAAAAGGTGATGGTGATAATGGAAACTGATATGGAATGTAGTTTGAAAATGACAGACGTAAGGTCTTGTGGGCATGCATGCCCTGAGGACATCATTTTTTATGTTTGGGGTACTAGACCTCATAGCGTAAAGGCCTCTGTGTGCATTGAGTTGGCCCATAAGAGGGAACTTTGGGAGTTTATACCAGGTGAATCCTCTCAGGTCATTCCTTTATCTGAAGGACAGACCAGAGCAAGTAGTATTTAATTCAGTGTCTCCTAGCTAGAGATTTGGTTTGCATTGACTCACCTGAGCCTTGCCCATTTGTTTTCAAAATCTAAGAGCAGCAGGTCTCACCCTTCCCTTTGACTAGAAGTGTGTACAGGCAAGAAGGGGATGCAGACTGTGGGACTGATTTTGTCCAGTAGAATACTTCAAGGGAAAATAGATGCCTTGTAAAAAGCCAGACAGATGGTGTGAGGAAAAAGGCTTTCATCATACTGTGACCACCGCTGGAATGGTGAGCTGGGTGTGTCACTATCCTTACAGCCTACCCAGCTTCCAAGCCTTTTATACCAGAGGCATTCTTTTTAGCCTTGACAAATTTAGGAGAAGCTTGGGAGATATTCAGGTACAAACAGTCCTTTGCACAAGATACCGGTAAGCAGTAGGGGGCACCTTTAAACTTTTGGAAAAGGAGAAGCAGACACTTCAATCCATGTGGAACAGATTTGTAACTAAAAAGGGGTGGTGCTTGGACTGGGGGATTTGTATAGTCTGTATCCTCAAATGAGAAGCCATGTGTCCAAAGTGTTTTTGTGTATGGGTTCGAAATGAATATTACAGTTTGTCACCTAAAGTAGAATTTGATGCTTGTGCCTTGTTTTCATCTATGTGTAGGATTCCAGGAGTGTTTTCTGCATCTCTTCTATGAGACCATGTTTGAATTCTTATGGGAAAAAAAAAATAAAGGTTGCTTTCTTCATTTTTTGCTCATAAAATTAAATTTAGACTTGAGTATCCAGTTCAGTGGTGAATAATCTCTGTAGCAAAGCAAAGAGTTTGTTGGTACCAACGCACAGAAATTCTAAGTCCTTACAGCATAGGGGGACTGCCAGTTTATTGATCACATGCCCAGTAACAACTCAATATAGAGACTTTTTCAGTAGCAGAACATAGCAATTACCCCAATACAGATCAAAAAGCATAGCACAGGTAGCATCCCATTCCAGCAGCAAGGCTGGCCCAAACCTGTAGAGTTCTGTCGTTCCTGTGAGCTCCCTGAGAGGCAGATGAGCTGGTAAATTTCCACTGGTATGTTTGATATTGATAGATTGCCAAAAAANAAAAAAAAAAAAAAAAAAAAAAAAAAAAGTCATGGGAATGTCATTTCACTGGAAAGGCATCAGTATTTAAAAACAAAACAAAAAACTGAAAAGCATTAATGATTGTGGGGATCCTGGTTTTCTGATTAAATGGGTATCCTATTCATGACTCTGGAACCACTTTGCTCTCTTCCATGTCTGGCTGAATTCTCAGTGCCATAAAGAAGATTTCTAAGTGGGTTGAAAATTGACTGAGATGCTCAGCATGTCTCCAGACAAATTTCTTCAACTATTTAACTATTGGTGTATTGGCAAAGCAATTACATGTCTGTGAACTGAACCAGTCTTCATGTTACATGCTGACGTGTTTAGATCTCCTACAGCACACGCATCTTCACCTGTTTTCTTCATCAGCGCGTTCAGTTCTGCGGTAACAGATACATAAAATGGATGTGTGGGGTTGACAGTTCTTCCAGGTAGCAAATGCCTTCTGTTGCAGCTGGGACAGGAGAAATTCCCACAGTGGAAGACAAAGTAACTCACCGTCTCCAGAGGCAGAGAATAGCAGTTACTATCTGTAGGCTATATGTTATTTATAGTCAGAGCTTAAGATGGATGAAATTTATACAGCAATAATGGTCTTCATAGAAGTTGCTTAGTTTCTAAGTCTTGATATAACTTTCCTAGCAAACTTTACTGACTTTTGTAGGTCTTGTTATGATATGGAAATGTTGAAAACTAAAATGCTTCTATGCTTAATCACTCCCTCACCTTTATACCAGATTTTGATCCCTCAAGTTTTTATATCGTGTCAGGTGTCTCAAAATAAACACACTCTGGAACATGTCTAATTCTAAGCATTGTTTATGTTTGGTTTTCTTACTTTTTTAGACCTTTTTGGTTCTGAATGCTATTCAGCTGTGTCATAAAGGTGTGAGTCTTTGAAACTATTACAAGAAATGTGTGGACATGGGGAAAGGAGGGCAAAAATTGCATGATTTAATTTCTTAATGTTATTTAGTGAGAATCTGGGCTAGTAAGGACACAACAATGTAAAAGATCTACCCTAACCATTTACTAAAATCAACAGCTGGTCAATTTCTAGTTGTTTAACTCCTACTCATCAGCCCTTGTATGTTGTAACAAGACAGCAAGAGTCTCCAGCAAGAGACTGAGCTGGCTGCTCTTCTTATAGGAAGAAAATATTTCAAAAGTAGTTTATAGGGCTTGGTGCACATGCAGAATCAGTGGTACATTTTGGCCTGTGTTCTGCTCCTGGAAGTTTCCAATAACTCCTTCAGAGGAGGGCTTAAAGCTTACAGCGTTTCAGTAGGCAGATAGGGAATAACTTGTTTAGAGGGAATTGGTTTTATAAACTCCAGTTGTCCTTCCAAACCTTCCCAGGCAGATTGTTGGTGGTTTAGATTCACCAGAATTAACACAAGTTTAAGATCTAGCCCTGTTTTGTTCATTTGTTTTTGCTTCCTTATTTTCAACGAGTATTGATTAACAAAGGTATTCATGTTAACCGTTAAATATTTTAACCTTTTTTATGAATCTGGATTGTAGCCTTTTGGTTTGTTATTTAAGAAGCAGACCATATTGACCTTTGTTAATGCTATTTGCCATCACTTCTTCATCCTAAGAAATGGACTAGGCAGTGTTTCTCTTGAGTTGTATGAGTGAGAAACTCCTCCACTGATTTCAGATCTGTTATCTAAATAACCTATTTACAATATAGTAAGCTGTGCCCCAGGAAGGCAGTGAAATCTGCTGGAGAATATCAAGTTTCCACTGTTTATTAATTCTTTCCAAATACGTGTCCCTGCAGAAGAGTGAATGTGTGTCTTTGTCCAATGTCTTCAGTTAGGAGATGCCTTGCCACATACAAGCAGCGTGAAACACGGTGTTATTCACATCTTCAGTTAGACTGTGCCTTAAAACACAATTGCATAGGGATTATGCCTCCTTGACTGAAAACCAGCCATTTTATTAGGTGTTGGTAGGGTACATGGGACCAACCTTGTGAGTGCATTTCATGTAGAATAACTGGAGATACTATTATTTCATCTGATCCTTTGATATTGGAGGATTACAGAAATCCCCTTTTCATGTACGGTTGGATTTAAGCCATGCTAAGACTTTCCGGAGTAGGATTCAAGTTCATATTCTTACCGCAGACACAGCCTGCCTTGAAGAAGAAATGCCGATGGACTGTGAGAGGCATTCTCACCCCCAGCTCCCAGCCAGCAATCCCAGCCTAATGCTTGTCTTCGGGAAACTTTGGATGTACGCCAAAAAGCAGCCAGTCTCACAACGCTTGTTGCGTCAGGAGTTTGCTTCTCCTGCTGCATTGCCCAGGTCCATGGGGAGAAGCAGCTGGCATGAGGCAGTTCTCTCGTCGCAGTGGTGTTTTAAACCCAGTGGTTGCTCTAGTAGTACATTTCTACCACCACTGGGAGATGATTGATGTTTTCCCCCTGCCACTGGTGTTCATTAAGTGGGGCCATAAACCATCCTGCTCCTGTAGCATGTTGGAAGTTTTGAAGTACGTGAGTGATTCCTGCATGTGAAAACACGCTAAAATCGTACCAATGACAACCTTTTTTAGACCATAGTGCTTGCTAGCAGAGTATTAACTCGTTTGGACAGACTCACTGAGAAATATTCTTAGTGCATAAGTTCTGAACTCTCAGTTCATGTTGACAAATTTGAAAATGATTAACGGAGTCTATCTGGAAACTTTCTATTAAGCTATACACATGTGAAGTTCAAATTAAAGGAAGACTGCGTATTTGGTTTGCAACAAAACAGTAAAATGTTACTTATAACTTAGAAATTATTTTTGTGCTCAATAAAATACTTTCCCCCACAGCTGTTTTGGGTAGGGTTTTTTTTTTTTTTTTCTTTTTTTTTTCTGCCTTCTTCCTGTGCTGCCAGGGATTCTTAAGCATAGTTCTTCAATATTGCTATTGCTGGAGCTTCTCAGCTTCTCATGATCAGAGCCTGGTATTATAATCATAACTTATTTGCTGGATGTAAATGGATAGTAGCTGAAACCAAATTTCTTTTCACCTGTATAATCAAAAAAATATTATTTGGATTCCTAGAGGTGAAAAGAGGCAAGCTGAAACTTTATCTTTGAAGAGAAAATTTCAGAGGCACTTTGTCACTGTCATGTCGTGGTGCAGACATCTGTCAGACTCTATTACAAATCCAACTTTGTTATTCGATGAGTTACTCAATTTGCAAATTGAGACCTCTCTGCTTTGTTAAAAATTATCACTGCTCATCCGAAAGCCCTAAGTGTTTAAAAGTAGAAGATGACAGCTCGAATGCTTAGGGATGTGGACTGTCCTTATAAGGACAAATTACCTTTCTGGATGTCACATTTAAATGTTTGGCTGCCTATCATCTGCAGGGAATTTAGTATGATAAATCTTTTTAGATCTCTGAGAGTTGAGGAATTATTAGTGAAATGCACGAAAGGTGTTTGAGGTTCATTTTTTCTTTGTGTGCGTCTCTTGCACAGTAGGCTTCAAACGTCTGATTCCAAGTACTGTAAGTAGAAGGTATTGCCTCAGGTCATCTCCTTTATTCAAAAATATGAAACTGTTGTATTTTTAATATAAATAAAGAAAATCTTTGTTTACTAAATATGCATATGAGGCTGTTTTCTAGCATGAATCAGGGTGGGTGAAGCTAAAGACTAAAAGGTTAATTTTTTTTTACATATGTGGCAGGCATACGGAGGTGTTATGGTAGAGTGGATCTAGCCCATCATTCAGTATCCCATTTTGCAATTTCATTGTCAATCCCAGTAGTATTTGCTGTTCTTAAGGGGATGAGGATATGCATGGCTTTTTGTTATTTGTATTAAAACCAGCTATTCCTAAATGCTAGGTGTTTATGGTATGGGTGCTCCTCTGGCAACAAAATTGTGTTTTCTCCTTCTCATTTCTTTGATTTGTTTTTATTTTGGTGTTGCTTTGCTTGCATTTTGGTTGAGAGAGATTATAACTTTCAGTAATATTGATGTAATTCTTGCTGAATGTGCCCCGTTAGCTAGATGCTGTTCATCTGTAGGCATTCTGCTTCCATCCAGTGCTTTGTACACTTTTATTTTATTTAGGAAGTAGATTGCTCTCAGAGGAAAAACAGCTTTGATCTCCAGACATACACCACCAAAAATTCTGTAACCCACTGTGGGATATGAGAACCATCTCTTGAATTTTGCTTGCTGCCATCCTTTTTCAGTCCAGCTCAAGAACTGAACATGTTTTTAAGAAGTACTCAGCTAATGATTATGCTCAGCTTAGTGCCAGCTGTGGTTTCTTCTGTCATGGCTCAAATAAAGGAGTAGAGGAGGCAGCTTCGACAGGCCTGAAATATCCTTGGTTTTGGAAAGGAAGAGCTCGGTAGGTTACTCCTTTCTTTCCAGATGTCAGAGGTGCAACAGCTTGGTCCCTTCGGTACCAGGGATGCTTCCTAGTGCCCTGCTGAATTAACTTGGCTATGATTTTCAGTGGAAATCTGTTTTTTTTTTGTTTGTGTGGGTGTTTTTTGTTTGTTTGTTACCCCTAGGCTCTTATGGTCCTATCAACTGGTCCTGACACTGCAAGCTATTTCAGAGCTAACTGAATCAGAGAAAATCAAGTTACGCAAATTCAGTAATCCAGCGTATGTGTTCCTTCATGGTAGACAGAAGGACAGTTTGCAATTTTAACTGCAAGTAGGTTTGCTGAAAGCCTTCAGTGTTGTGTCCAGTCCTGGCGTGAGTCATTTGTCTTCCCAAGGGACCCCTTCTTCATGTTTGTAGAAATCAATTAGAATTTCGTCAAGGCCTGAAGATGAGAAATGTTAGTCTGAGTTTGCCTAATTACTCCAAAGCAAAGAGGAAAAAGAGCTTGCCTGGAAGGAGGCAGGGAGGAAGGTCTCTTACTTGAGTAAAAGTGCAAATTAGTGAAAAAGTGGGGTGTCTCCCCACCCAGAAGATAGAACTAATTGGCTTCCAGCGCACAGTCCATCTTTTAAAAGTGGTAGGACGTCCTGCTGAAGACTTCTATTGTAATCTCTGATAGTACTTTTTTTTTTTCTGTCATTCCTGTGGGAGTCTTAGATTTCCATTAAAAGAGACCCTCATCTATGCCTGGGTATTCATCTGGGCTGGCTGTCCTTAGACTAGGAAGATGTGGGGGCTTCAGCTGCTTTTTCAGCCTCTGAAACTGCCATCACTGTTTCAGAAGTACAATACAAAACCTGCTCAGAAAGGCAAGACCTGAGCCTCGGGTGGGTAGTTGGTACGGAGCTGTCTCCTTACATGTAGTTTTACAAATATTTCAGCTTAATCAGAGATTTGTATGAAAAGCGTTTCACACAAAGACATTGTGTAGATTTTCAGCACTCTCAAGACTGGAGTCATAAGTGGATTGCACTCATTCATATGTAGGTTATTTCTTTTTGTTATTTCCTTTTTTTTCTTTAAATTACCAACATTACCTCCATACAGGTTACTTGCTCATGTTCTCATATTTTTTAACTGCTTCAGAATACCATTACTGGGAAAATTAAATGAGTGAGGGGACTTGAAATGATTTTTGGTGTGTGGAATTCCCAGAAGTAGACTCATAATAAAGTGAAGAGCGTGCCACGACAAGTATAGTTTTGGTTTTCACAAGACTGCCTGAAAGTCAGAAGATTAGCCACTGTGATCTGGGCAGGCTATGTCTTATATGGCCACTGAAAGAACAGTAAGCGTAAATGGTCAAGAAATAGCAAAATGCACAAGTATTATAAATGATTACATATTAATATGTAATAGGAAATTGTTGTGTGTTTTAAGTAGCTATTTGTAAGGTGGAAGCCTATGACTTAAAATGGAGGGAGAAAGGAATTAAGCAGTTGAGGAGAATGGCAGAGGTAGAGACACACAGAAGAAAAAAGGAGAAAGAAGCACAGAAAGACTGATAGGAAAAGCAAGTGGCCAGGTGTAGCTGGAGGTTGTTGGGGTGGGAAGGGAATAGGTAATTGGAAACCAGCAACCAAAGGATGTACAAATACTGTTTGTGCAAGCTATTATAATTTTCACTTACATGTGGTCTTCTCACATGTAAGAGTAAGAAAATATCAGCCTTCTTTGGAGAAAGTATGTGAATTTTGCTCAAATTTAGACCATCTTTGATGCTGCAGAGAAGCATATATATTGCTTGGTTTCCCTGTATTTCTGTGCATGTGCTTTATAGTTTTCTAACTTCCTTTTCTATTCCATAAACAATTAGATTAGGGTGATAAGCTATCTTCTTCAAAACTGTAAAATCAAGTATATTGCCCTTCTGTCATTTGTTAAGCATAAATGGAGTTTATGAAGTTATATGCCTTTATCTCACAATTTTAATGGACTCCATGCCTTTGTTATTTTTTGTACCTACAAAATAACATTTGGTTGGTTTGGTGTTACTGAATGTGTGCAGCTTTGGAACTGTCACTTAAGAAGCGTCTGTTTTTCCTTCCAAAATATTTTGCTAGCTTAATTTGGGGGGGGGGGGGGGGGGGGCCCTTTTAAANTAAAAAAAAAAAAAAAAGAAAGAAAGAAATAGATCTGATTTCAATGTCTGCACATTTTTTAACATACACAGTTGAGTCAGTTCTGTAGAGTAACATGGGCTTCAATGGTGACACTAGTCTGAGGGGGAAAAATGATATCACAAGAATGGAAACAAATGTGTGCTTTCACTCCGGTCATGAGGCTTTTAATTCCACACTTGGGGAAACAACAGGATTTACTGGGGTCAGTTGTACTCCTCTGGGATATGTATTATTAAAGTGTGTATATATGTGTGTGGAAGTGTTGTAGGGAGGAGTAGAAGGTCAGAACATACTTTGCAGTTTCATTGCATTGCATTAGATTTACCTTTTAAAAGTTACTTGTTCTCGAAATCAGATATAACAATCCCCCAGCACACGTATTTACTCGATAAATATTTAAATACTTGCATTTACCCTTCAAGTACAGTATGTATGCTTATTAGGAGCAGCAATAGGAAAACTGCAATGCAGTTTTTTTCCATTTGAAAGTTAATTTTACTGAGTTTTTCCTGTTGGACCTTCTGTACTTCAATTTTCATTGTCATCTTATTTTTAGTTATTTTCAAGACGCTTCTATAACTTATCCTAAAGGGTTTGTATGCCTATTTATGTGATACAGGGCCCAGATCTCCTTTCCTAGTTGATTTTTTGTGTGTGTTTTTGTTTGTTGTTTGTTTAATATTGTATGCTCTCCACTGCAGGGAAGCGGGCAGAGTCCCTCCTGCAGCGCTGGTGTTTCAGGTCGTGCTGCGGGTGCGTGGAGCTTCCAGTGCCAGCCCAGCACCTGCAGGAGGGTTGCCTTGTCCCGCCGAGGCAGCAGAGGCACCTCCAGGACCTGCTGCTCCTTGCTGTGCTGGGGCAGCTGCTTCTCCTGTGCTCCACGCCTGCTATAGTCTTGCAGGGCAATTGCAACACCCAGAAGGACTGGAGAACAACTTCTGTACAGTCACCTCCTTCTCCTTTGTGTGTTCTCTTTGAAGGTGACAGTGAAGGTGTGAGCTTGCATGTGCTGTTCTGAGATTCTCTCCAGAGTCTGCTGTAATAATTTGATATTTAGAATTACTTCTGTGAATGTCAGTACTTACTCCCAGTTTACAAAAATGTGGAACTACTTTCAAACTTCATGCTCACGCCTTTAATAGTAAATTAGAAGTGGAGTAGTAGTAATGAAACATGAAATATCCAATGCAGCTTTGTTTAACTTTTTTTTTTTTTTTTTAATTTAGAATAACGTGGAAGGAACATAACAATTTTTATGTACATAGTACTTAAGGCTGGATAAATAAAATGTAATACGTTTTAGGTACAGAAGCAGCAGGAGGATCTTTCTGCGATGTCCATACCCTGCATTCTTCGTATTCTCCCTGCAGGATCTGAGCCCCAAAAGGAAAATATAATGAAATATCTTTTTTTAAATTTCTCATTTTTTTCCTTCTTCCTGAACCATTTACAGTGATTGGATTGCAGCCTGAAATTTCCATTTTAGCTGCTGTTGCTTTGAGTAAAACAATTACTTTTTATTAAAAATGTCAATTCAAATGATTATTTAAATCTGGCTTAAACAAAAAAAGAAAAGGAAACTGTTGCCGGTTACTGTTGTTTTGCATGGGATTCCGTGTTATGGAAACTAGATATAATTTTATAGAATTGATATTCTTTTAATTGGTATTAATGAAAATTACATGTGTGTGTAAAGGGAGGATACAATTCCTTAGGGGCCTTAAATTGTCCTGATGCACATATGTAACTTCCATTACCCTTAACAGGAGCTGCATTTTTCTCAGCTCTGAGAATGAGCTCCTTGGGCCCGGATGGCAGCGTGCTTGGTATGCATGCAGAGAGTTGGTGGGACCCAGGTCGGCCAGAACTGGGAGTGCCTGCGTCACCCTGCCCCTCAGCCAGCACCCGCGGCTCGCAGAGCCCAATGACGTGCTGCCAGTGCTCCGACTCCGTGCCTGGGCCCTTGTAAGGGCTTTAGCAGCTCTGCCTCAAGGGAGCACCCTCGCTAGGTTCCTCCTCTTTTAGGAAGCCCCTGGCGAACCGTTAGCGTGTATGCAACTGCAGTTCCAGAATGAATGATTCTCTTTCTTTAAAACATTCTCTTAATATTTTAACCAGGTTGGCAATTACAATGAATTGTAGCGACAAATGTATAGAAACAATTAACCTGGTGTATGAACCTTGGGGTAAAGATAATTCAGCTCTCTACATCCTTCCCATATGCCTTTCATCAAATTCATGTTGCGCAACATCACTTTAGATATCAGTAGATCTTAATTTTTGTGAATCCAAAATTGCTATACCGCAACGTTAATCCAGCCAGAGTAAGTTAATCCAGTCAGAGTAAGCAATTCAGTAATTCTGTTTTAGCCTTCATTTCAGAGATAGATCACTCGCCTGAATTATGAAGGGGATGTGGGGGGTTGCTCTCAGCCAAGAAATAAAATGTGTATTTGTGGTCACCCCCGAGATGCATCTTCTTTGACCAGGAGTGGCAGAGTGGGAAACTCAGAATGATCGAAGCAAATAATGAAATCCATTATTATGGCATTTCCTGGTGAGTTCCGTTAGTGAAATCAATGTTTTGATTTGATCTTTAGGTGCCATTTTTTTTTTTTTCCAAGAAAAAAAAGTTACACAAAGTCAGATAAATGTGATAATAAAGAGTGAAGATTTTGACAACTTCTTTCATTGGCCATATATTTTTTTTTTTTTGGCAGCATGTATTTGGTACAGACAGAAGTAAGCATAATTTAATCACAAAGGCAACATTTCTTACTCTTTCTCCTAATTTCACTGTTTATGGAAATATATTCCTTATTGCAGTCATGTGCATGCCAAAGTATCGGCACGTAGGGACAGTGGAATGAGTTAAGGGATTTACTGACTTACTCTGAAATACTTTTTTTTCATAGTGTTTATGTAATAGAAGTTAGTATAGCATTAGAATTTCAGTCAGTCCAACCACTGGCAGTGATTTATAACCAGAGTTTTAAATGAAATTGGGTATTAGGGGTGAAACATTATTTTCTAGTCAACTCAAGCAGCTGTGTTGCGGACAGGGGTATTTCTTCTTGACTTACACCCAATCTGCTTGCATTAGGAACTCTAGTCTGAATCAGCTTATAATTTTATCAGTAGTTGCCATTTAAATTTCTTTCCTACCTGTTAAAATCATGAGAGGAACATGTAAGAAAAACGTGCTTTGGCAGTGCGGAGCCCAGAGGATCCCCTCATTCCATGTGGTTTAGCAAGGTACCGGAAGTTCTTCCCTGACTGGATTTAAAAGTGAGCACTTCTCTTGTTTTTTATTTTTTTAACCACCTCACCAGTAAGTGATGAAGCATTTCTTTGCTGATGCCTGATGAGTACCAGCGCTGTCATTTTCTTCCACTCCACCAAGAGCTAAAGAAGTTTGCAGGGGACTGGCTGTATTTGTTGCCTTCCTTACCGGCACTGCTGTTCCCACTGTGACAGTATGCCGTCGGGGCATGGAGCAGCAGAGCTGCCGCCCCATCCGGCCTCACTGGGAGCAGGGCATGAGGATGGTGCAGCTGAGTTCCCACCCCTCTGCCAAGGGACCAAATACAAATAGGAAGTAAATTCTGTGCCAGCGTTTCAGAAGGGAGAGGGAAGGGATTAATAAATATCTAGTTCAAACTGTGTACAGAGATTCAGAGCAAATATCAAAGAATGATTTAAAGATGTGGATGTATAGGAAAACGATGAGTAGACAGTGTGGGCTTAACATGTGGAGATCTCTCCAGTCCGACTTGATACCTGTCTGTGGTATCAAGATACTTGATACTCTTTCACTAGAGAAAGGAAACTTTTATGGATGAATTTCAAATAAACATCAAATAGGATGCCACATGAGATTTGGTTCAGTTGCAGAGATCAGTCTGAGAATTCTGAGCTGGTAATGCAAAATTTAATGCAATAATAACAAAAGGTTATCTTTAAAAAGAAGTGTTGAGCCAAAATATAGAGGTTAAATTTCACAAGGAGTGTTGTTACCATCACTTATTATCTTATTATTTACTTATTTTTTCCCAAAATTAAATCACAGGAGCAGCCCTTTTGGATTTTGTTGGTAACATGGGGCATAGGGGTATTGTAAAATCCCAGACAGGTTATCAAATAGTAAAAACTGGACAGCTTTAGGGGTAGGAATGACAGTGATTGGAATAGATCTGATCAAAATTGAAAGGCCATGCAAATAGTGATTAATGCTATTTTCACTATGAAGTTGGAGGTTTATTCATTTTGTTTAGGTGTAACAAGATTTGATTATTATATCTGATCACCATTCCAAAAGCCATATGTGATCTTCAGGTATGAAAAAATGTGTAAATGTAGTTTTAGCATGAACCAACCAAACTGCATGCAGTGAAGGGATGTGTAAGCATTAACGCCATTGAAATCTGCCTGAGTGACGTATTCATCCATGTAGGGTAGTGGGTACGGTTCTGGTGAGGCAGATGTGAACAGAGGTCTTCTCCTAAAGGAAAAGGCTAAAGTAATCTAACTAAAAATGGAGAAGGCCTGTTTTTTTTTTTTTTTTTTTTTTTTT